>QBDW01006021.1:0-16475 GCA_003261595.1 Maconellicoccus hirsutus | reverse complement strand
TCTCCTTGTTCATCGATGGAGCGGAGTTCATCATAGATGTAAATTTCTTGTGATATTTGTGAAGATATGGAAGAATGTTTTCATTGGTGATTATATAAACTGAATTCATACTTTGGTCGCATTCTTGAACAACTACATTCCGTACGAAAAATATCGCCGGACTTCCGCAAATAATGCTGACATCTTTTGGTTTAACGAATTCGCCTTTTTTTATCGATTTTATATAATACGTAACGGTGTTGATGATTTTAGAAGAAGTGATAATTTTACGTGGCTTGTCAACATCTTCGTCTTGCTTCGATGTAACTAAATAAGCACTTAGAGCTAAGTTACCTTTAGGTTTATCTACCACATCATCCGCTTGTTTCACGACATTGAGTAATTGTTCAACAACGCTTCTCGTTGTTGGTTCCATAATTGAGAAATTTATGAAACTACCTGGTAGTATCATGTCGTAAAGAGACGAGACGAGGTCTTTTTTCGGAGCAGGAACATTCACCGGTGGTGTACACGGTGTGAGGTTACTTGATGCAAAAGTAAACGAAGAAATCGGTGCTTTGGTTGAATTAATGGAAGATGTATTTGATAACTGGATGTTGGACGCGACAGGTTTTATCTGAGAAGCATGCACGACTTTTGGTTTGATTGAAAGAGGCGATATGATAGTTTTCTTTGTTACAGGAGGAGTATAAATAACATTTCGTGAAGTAACATGATTCGGAATCTTCGTAGTTACAGTCGTGGATAACAGCCCCGTACTGGTTGTATTCATTATGATAGGTTTAGCAGGTTGCGATGACGTTGATGTAGCCGGTCGAGGTGTCAAAGTCGAAATAGTACTTTGAAGTGGATTCCCTTGCGAGGAAGTCTTTGGTAGTGAAACAGTCGACGAGGAAGTTCGCGAAATAGACGTCGAAGGGGGTGAAATAGAAACTAAAGGATACGCAGATGAAGTAGCGGGCTTCGAAGTACTCGATGATTGCGTAACAGATTCGGTATTACTTGTCAAAGGTGTAGTCGATTTAATGGCACCACCGGAATACATCCTGGCCAACGGCGAATTTGGACATGCTTTAATGAAATTAAGCATCATTTCCGATTTAGCAGAATCGATTGGATTAATCCTTGCAAGTTCAACTGATTTTTGTGTCGCTGTAGTATTGGATTTTGAATTCAATACTGATTTGGTAACGATATTGGAAGTAACACCTGATGTCTGCGCTTTTGGCGAAACAATTGCTAATGTACTTGAAACGTTTGATTCGGCAGTATTATGTAAATCACTTTTCGTTGGGTCTTGAACTATCATGTCCATCACTTTAGTATTTGCTGGTTTATCGATTTTACCCTCAAGTGATGGTTTTTGATTGGTTTTTGAACAAGCGGGTCCCGGTTTTTTGAAAGACGGTTGTATTTTAATGTTTTCTGTCATCTCGACATCGTTGTTTTCACTTACGTCTGGTATGGAAATATTTTCAATCCCAAATTGGCTTTTATCATCGAATACGACTACTTCTTCACATTCAATGAAATCACTCAATTTATCTGATGAGAAATACAACGAAAAATGACTTGAAAATTCTTTTTTGAATTTAAAAGAAAAAAATGTGTTTACCATCTGATACCGAGGAACTAGGACCTGCCTCCTTGAGGGTATCGATATTCAGCGTAAGTTCATTGGTTTTTACATTTTCATCACCGCTCAGTATACACTCGAGATCCAAGTTTTTTATGATCTAAAGCAAGACCCCATTAACAACACACTGAATTGTTGATAGAATTGAAGAATAAATTACCTCTTTTATGTGAGATCGAAAGTCATTGAAAAAAATCGTAGGTATAGCGTGATCGTATAATTCATAACTATCATTGAAACAATCATCCCTAAAATGTAACGAACACAGTGAACTGTACAAAGGAGGTTTCCAAAACGGTGCTTTAGCTGCATCAATCCAAGCTCTCCGTTGATCTGGATCGTCAGGAAATCTGAAAACGGGGTTATTTGGATAATATCGAACTTCATTTTCTAGAGCATTGGTATTAAAGATTTCGAAGAGCAATCACAGATGAAATTAATAATTAATATGATCGAGTTATTCCTTATTCCCACCGTATTTAAATTTTATCAAAGATAAAAATTACGAACAATTACTGAAATAAAAAATCGAAAAATCCACAGATTTAGTCGGAATGCGATAGGAAACGTGACAGATGATAATACATCCATAGAAAAATTTTAGAGCAAAAGATACCAAAGTTCTAAGATGTAAATATGGCGGAAATTCAAAACTTACTTGTGAAAGGACACAATATAATTGTTTTTGGATAACTTCATTTGTTCTTCTGTTAATGCGTAAGTTCGCATTTTACAATTGGGAGCTTCACAGCGATTCATTTTAAATTAATTAAATGTCATTCATTTCCACATATTTGAGTAAGAATTTCATAAAATTTCAATAAAAATCATTATTTAGGAAAATCATCAATTGGAATTGCGTCTTTCTGATCTCATAAAATAAACTGTGATCAGTGTTGCTATTTTTACGTAAGATTGAAGAAAAAAGTAAGCAGATTTGAATTTTGATTTAGATTGTGAACGAATATTTTGTAATTAGGAATTTAGAGAATAAATTTGAAAAATTTTTAGAAAATTTTCTCATTTTTTTTTCGATTTAAGCGTTGTACTGTCTGATTATTTTATATTGTTAAATGTTAAATTTGTTTATTCGTTACACTTTTTTTTGTGAATAGTTCAACAATGATTCTGATTGAAAAAAACAACGCGCTCTCTGATGAAGTAAAAAACAACTATATTTGAACCAATTGAACAGTGTTGCAAGATTTTTAAAACAAAATTGAATGGCGATAAAAATTAGAAAATTACATATTTTAAACTTACGCAATAAATTACTATAAATCTCTGATATTAATATTTCAAGTTGATTTTAATTCATATCTAAGACATGAATTTTCATCGAAATTCCTCGAACGCTTTAAAAATTCAAATTTGAAAATATATGTTTATTTCGCAGGAAAAAATTTCAGGTAAATTTCATTTCATCTTTATCGGCAACAAAAACTTTTTGTATACATTACGATAATCTAGCGAAGCTTGAAGCGGTGAGAAGCCGAAAATGTGCCAAGTACGAAAATAATTAAATTTTTGATTCGATTTGCTGCTTTTAAGTGCTTTGTAGCTTCACAACACCTGCTTTGTAGAGCATATTCTGTTAAATACCTCAATCAAAATATTGTGTTGATGGCCTGCCACAATCATGGTAAGTGTTTGTAATTTTTCATTTAACCACTCCACCGCAATAATATTGTTTTCTACAAATAAAACAGGACGTACCGCCAAATAACACTGCAAATTATATGAACGGTTACCCCGTCGGTGATATGAGCACCACACCTAATGCCAGTGGTACGCCACCCGTGCCAATAGCTTACGACCCCAGAATGGCGACTCCAGTTCCGCCGGGATTCATACCACCGCCTTCAATACCTACTGGTCCAATGATGACACCAGCACCAATGCCTTATGGTCTTCCTCCCGGACCATATCCATATGCTTCTCAAGCTGGTAAATATTACTGTGTGAAATGCATCGTGCGTTTGAGAACTTTTACTATTTCCGCTTTACCGTAGGTGTTCCTCCTTTAGATAATCAAATGATGCAACCGGTCTCTACGCCAACTAGTACTATAACTAACACCAGTGTACCTGCTAGTAGCGCGGAAGTAGTCAAATCACAAAAACCGGCCAAGTATGAGCAAAACAATGTTATTGTTGGTGATGTAATGATCTAATTGGAGTTCGTTTTTTAGAGCTACTACTGAGAAGAAATGTGATTGGTCTGAACATAAAGCACCCGATGGTCGAATTTATTTTTATAACTCAGTTACCAAGCAAAGTTTATGGGAAAAGCCTGATGAATTGAAGGATGCGGCCGAGGTTAGCGTAATTACAATAAGAGTACATTTATAATCTTTTTTTAACTATGGTGATACAATTATTTAGCTTTTATTGTCCCAATGTCCGTGGAAAGAGTATAAATCGGAAACAGGGAAATTATATTACCACAACGTCAACACTAAAGAATCTTCATGGACCATACCGAAAGAATTGGAAGAATTGAAGTCTAAAATTGCTGCAGATCAAGCTAAAAAGTAAATTATTCATGGTATCTTTCATCATTGAAAGCCTAGTGTTTCTCACAATCGACGTATTTTTTCAGTGCTGTAAAAAATGCAATCGCCAACATCGCAGCTTCTGGGGATTCTAAACAAGTTCGAGATTTATCTGCTTCAGGTTTGTATCAGACTTGAGAGAGTTTCACGTATAGACGTAATTTTAATTTTATTATGCGTTCAGGATCTCATACTCCTCCAAGAACACCAACTGGCGCTGTAGGCTCAAACTTGGATCATGCTATGGCCGCCACCCTAGCTACGATAGCTACAAAAAACGTAGCTCGTACGTTGCATTATTTATGAATAAAGTTTTTGTTTTTTTTTTTAATTTATCACTTTTTTACCATTACAGATGATGATAAGAATACCTCTAGTCCTACAACTTATTCAGCCAGCGGAGATAATAAAGGAGTATTCAAGGATAAGAAAGAAGCTATTGAAGCTTTTAAAGATTTCCTAAAAGAGAAGGTAAAAAACGTTCTTTTTCGTTTATTTGAATTGATTCCTCATACAATTTCACTTTAACTCAATTCTCATTTTAGGACATTCCAAGTAACTCTACGTGGGAACAAGCTGTTAAAATCATGGAAAAAGATAAAAGGTATGCCAGCTTTAGACATTTGAATGAGAAGAAACAAGCATTTAACGCGTATAAAACGCAAAAACTGAAGGAAGAACGAGAAGAACAAAGATTGAGGGCGAAAAAGGCTAAAGAAGACTTGGAAACATTTTTGATGAATTCCGATCGAATGAATTCCACCATTAGATATTACAGATGTCAAGAAATGTTCGGCAGTTTAGATGTAAGTTATGAAAGAATCACTTGTGTACTTTGAAATATCTGAAAAAAATTTGTCCATTATTTCCCAGGTATGGACCAACGTTAGTGACGCTGATCGTCGTGATATTTATGAAGATGTCAAGTTCAATTTAGCTAAACGTGAAAAAGAAGAAGCTAAAAATAAAAAGAAGAGAAATATTCGCGAACTTACTGAAATTTTAGATAGTATGACAACTATAGATTATCGAACTACTTGGGTCCAAGCGCAAAAACTTTTATTAGAAAATCCTAAATTTATTAACAATCCAGATTTATTAGGTATGTTGATTTTATGATTTTAACGTTTATATTGCCCACAAATATATGAAAATTAAACATAATCGATTGCTACAGTTGTTATGGACAAAGAAGACGCGCTTATTGTCTTCGAAGATCATATCAGAGAATTGGAAAAAGAAGAAGAAGAAGATAGAGAACGAGAAAAACGTAGGAGAAAACGACAAGAAAGAAAAAATCGAGATAATTTTAGTGTAATTATTTCATTATTTTACTTCATCATGTAGTCTTCACTTGGTTAATTCTCGTTTACGAATTTAGGCTCTTCTTGATGAATTGCACGAGCAAGGAAAGCTGACTTCCATGTCACTTTGGGTTGAATTATATCCTATTATTAGTACAGATATACGATTTTCCGCCATGTTAGGCCAGAGTGGTAAATATTAGCTCAGTAACGAAAATAATATTTATTTATACCACTAATCATTGGAAAATTTTTTCTGTAGGTTCCACACCCTTGGATTTATTTAAATTTTACGTCGAAGAGTTGAAATCACGTTTTCACGATGAAAGGAAAATAATTAAGGAGATTTTGAAAGCGAAAAATTTCGAAGTTGAGGTATATTTTAATCCTATTTTTTACCTTCAAAAATTGTATATGGCCGAGTGCTCAATTTCGACGGTTTATTTTCCACAGATTTCAACAACTTTCGAACAATTTGCTACTGTAGTTTGTGAAGATTCCAGATCAACTACTTTAGACGGTGGTAATGTTAAATTAACCTATAACGCGTTATTAGAAAAGGTAAGAAGAGCCAATTTCCGGATACGGATACCCGTAAAAGTAAACTAAACAGTAGGAATTTTTTATTAGGCCGAAAGTAGAGAGAAAGAACGTCAAAGAGAGGAAGCTCGTAAACAGAAGAAATTAGATTCCGCGTTTTTATTATGTCTACAAGACTTGAATGTAGATCATAAACAAGAATGGGAAGAAGTACGTGAGAAACTGCAAGAAGAAAACGCTTTCAAAGCTATTACCTTGGAATCTGAACGAATTCGGTTGTATAAAGTAAGTCCGAATCTGTTGCGGTTTATTTTCTCAAATCATTTTATATTACGTTAATTTTAATTTATAACGCAGGAGTACCAACATATGATGGAAGAAACTTGTCTGCATGTTCATCGGTCGAAAAAATCGAAGAAAACTAAGAAAGTAAAAAAACGATCTCATTCTGCGGTAGATTATTGTTGCACTGAATTTTATTTTTCGTTGCTTTGCGTCGAAGAATAAAAAATGCTGATATCAAATTCCCACTTTCAGGCATCCGATAGCGATTCAGATTATCGTAAGAAAAATAATAAAAGTAAAAAGAAAGCGAAACGGAGATCGAGAAGCGTATCAGAAAGTTCATTTTCCGATCACCATCATTCACGTTCGAAGCATAAAAAAGAAAAGAAGAAGAAGAAAGCGAAATCCCCTTCGCCTGTTGTAAGCTAATTTTATTATTTGGTAGTTTCGCGATTAAACGAGCATCCACCTTTCAGGATGTTACGATGTAATTAGCGAATATAGACGTGGGCTTTTGGTATAATTGTGTAAGTACGTTGGTGTTGAAATGCATGGAGTTTTTAATCAACGTGGCTGGACATGAATGCGAATAACCCTGGTCGTCGGAAGTGGAAGGGTATTAAAGGGTGAAAATTGGTTAATTTTTAATTCTTTTTTTCTTCTTCGATGTACATTTTTTTAATTTATTTCCTTATTTATTGACTTCGGTTATTTAACTCGTTAATTCATCCATTCATTTTTCATATTCCGAATCTTTTCGTACTGAAATACGCTCCTGTCTTATTTTCTCTGATAAGATGATCGTTAAGTATATTAAGTATATATTTATTCACCCTTATTATGGTATTTATCGTGGTTATGTAACTATTTTAATAAATGATCGGCCCGTTTGGGCCAATTTTTAAGTTTTTTTTTTTACATTTTTCAAGTTCATCGAGTTGATCATCTTCACCAGGTTATGTTCGTAGTCCAGTCAACGTTTTTAAGAACTCCCTAAATCACGGCGGAAAATTTATCTTTGAATTTGAAATTCGTCAAATGTTGTCAATAGCGGTAGTGGTTAGTTATATGTAACGAAAATGAGAAACTAAACGATATTTTCAAGAAAGAAGAATAGCTAGTCTTAGTTTCTGAATTCTATTTCAACATTTTTACGTAATTGAAGGATTCGACGTAGTTGTTAATTATTCAAAAGAATTAAAATATTCGTTCAATTTTGATGAAATTTTTCTCGCCCGAATGTCGATAACCGCAAAATTTGATCGTATTTTTGCAGGCTCATTCCAATCGCAAAAGTAAAGATTCTAGCGAAAGCCGACATAAATCTAATGAAGACGATAAGAAGGAACGTAGAGATGCAAAGGATGATAGCGCCCATGAGAAAATTATCGAACCCGAGAAAACATTGAATGATTTACCTCGTGCGTCTTCAATCAGCGAAGAAATTTTAGCATCTAGCGAAAACATCGAACAAAAAGATACTAAATCGTCTAAACATAAAAAAGACAGTAGTAGGAAATCGGATGAATTGAGTGATGAGGAATTAGAAAGAAGACGAAATGCTTTACTGAAACAGTTACACGCCGATCCAGAAGATTCCGAGTAACGTATTTTCGTTTACTTCCTTTTTTAAAACAAAAAAAAAAGAGAATAATTCTCGTGTACTATACATACGTAAAAAAAGATTTCAATGTTTTGAACATTCTTTAATATTTGATTCTATGTTGATATATGTTATATTATAAAATCGTTTTATAGTTCAATTGTTACTTTTGCAAACAAAAATTTATTTGGTCCATTTTTACGTAATATATTTAGGATTTTACTTTTTAATTGTGTAATGTCGTTAAAAAGCTAGTATTAAGATGGATTTCATTTTCTCGAGGAATGTACCTTTTTTTTTGTTTGTATGTGCTTGTTATTATTTAAGTCAGAAATCGATCAACAAACAAAGTTTCAGTTTTACATTTGTGATTGTGAAATACGAAAAATAATTAAAATAAAATTAATACATGAGAATCGAACTTGCCAAGTTTTTGACGCGTGAAGCCGTGAATCAACGAATCAACAGTTCAACACGTGAGGACGTGAATGTGTTCATCGGTATATGCGCTGTTGTGTGTGTTGAATTCGGTTGAAAACAATTTGACGAATTGACACGATTTTAACCGAAGTAGACACGAGTAATAGGCAACACTGATTTTTTTCGATTTTTCTTCGACTTATCGACTTACGATCAACAATCAACATAAATAAAAACTTCCATTTTGTTTTTTCCTTACTTTTTTCTTGCAATCAATCACATGAAAACTTCACAGTTTTTGGTTGATTGTGATTGTGTACGAGTGAATTGCGATTAAAATTTCGTTTCTTGAATTGTTGTGCGGTTTTTTGCGTATTCTTTGATGAAGTTGTAATAGTGAGTATCAACCATTGTGTAGTGTGCGTTGTTTAATTGTTCATGAGGTAAAATATTCGTCTAGTTTATCACTTCAAAGTTGAAATTGAAGATCACCAAAGAGGCTTGGTTTTGTGAATACATCGAGTAAGTACCGCGTTTAATGAATTATAGTAAATAAAAACTTCGACGGTCGTAGGATGCTCGTGAAGTTAACCGTAAAACCGTCGTGTTGAATAAATGATGTCGAAAAGTTGATTCGAAAGATGGCTGTAAGACGAAGCGTAAACAAGACCGATGGTAGCAGTGAAATTCATCTCGGTAATCCGTGTTTTTAATTCTTGAACTGATCTTCGCATAATATCAGCTTATTACGCTTTAACAAGCGACAAGTACGAATGCTCCTAAAGTAAATATTTTGAAACTTTACATTTTATACACTGCGAGCTACAAGTTTTAATCCCAGTCGAGAAAACTTGAGAATCATTCGTGCTCGAGGAGAACCTCGAATGAGATCTGCGAACGAAACTGCGCCATAGAAGGATTATTTAATTTAATGATCGTCGAAGAAATTAATCGAAAATGCATCCAAGTCGATGGGAAATCGCATTAAGAGTAAGTTGACAGTTTGCGATTTAAAAGAACACTTTGAAACAAGTTCTTTCAATTTCTTGCTCGGTTTGTTTTTTTTGGTGTTTTTTTTGCCTATTTATTTTCAAAGGTTTCCTGATACTTTCTTGTAGTATATTTTTATTATCTATTTATAAACGACAGTAAAAGTATAAAAGTTGAAAGTTCACGTTTCCTTTTCCTTTTATTACCGACGGCGAAATAAATTTTGAAAAGGAAATGTTAGTACGTGATGTCGATGTACCGACGTATTCGGGAAATCTGGCGTTTTTTTCACTTTCCCATGTGTGTCGCTCGAATCAAAGGGAATTTTTTATTTATATTCGGAGTTTTATCATGAATGTTATAGTTTTAAACGCGGTTGGATGTACAGCTTGAACACCTTGTTTAGGTTGTGTATTAATATTGTTACGACAAATGGATATTTAATGGAAAAATATGCGAGTTGGGTAACGATGTATTCGGTGAATACATTTCTCGTCGAATTATTAGTTTCGTATCGAGTAATTTTTTCAGCCGCAATGTAGCCAATGAAAATTTCAACGAAATTAGCAATGCTAATGGTCAAACAAATCTCCCGAGAAGTTACATCCCGAAGTGATGAACTTCACAGCGTTGTTATTTATTACGTTTCAGTTTGCGAATTTCTCAGTCTTGGGAATTTTGAGCGAATACCGAAATAAGATCATTTTCCAATTGTTGAGACCTCCATCTAAGTGAAAATTGAAAATTCAAATTTAAATTGAATACAGATGGAAATTTGTCCAGATTTTAAGCTGCTACGAATTGTCGAATTGTGCATTATGCACGAAGAAGTGAACGAATTTGATTAACTCAAACGATTTTCGTTCTTGAATCAGATAAAATTTGAAAAATAATTTTAAAAATTCCGCAATCCTTGAGTACGCGAACTCGTATCTTGTACATCTTCGCCATACCGCCAGCTGTGTCTTCAACGTTGCTATACGAATCGTGTAAGAATCAGCATTTACCGCCGATACATCTTCTAGCGGCTAGATAATATCTCTTTTTGAAGCATGAACTAAATACACGTAAAGTTTCTTTTTTTTTCCTCGAGATTTCATTCTTGACAGTTGAGAACTTATTCGCCAACGTAAATCTTTTACCATGATAAAATGAATGTTGAAAGTTATATCTCCTTGGCGCTTACCGCAGATGCGATGTGGTCTAGTCTTTGGCCGATGAAACCACGAACATGCTTATAACTTTTAGTATCGATAGATAACGTAGTAATGGTTCATGTAGGATTTTTTTCACTTCAATTTATTCATTTATTTTCCATGTTCGTCCGTTGCTGATTTTGTTATTTGTTCGGGTAGTTTTTTGTGTAAATAAACTACGCTGCGTGTTTCCTTCGGGTTTCAACTTTTACGTATTATCGAGGAAATCGCATTAATTTTGGAGGAATTGCGAATCAGCAAAATAATTCGATGAATTGTTCATTTTATGTGGTATTTACAACAAAACGATAGAAATGGAAGGTCATTTTATTCGCCTGAAATTTCATTAGTTCGGGTCGAAAAGAAAGCAGAGGACGGGGGCAAGCTAACCCCTGCATATTTTGTTTTAATCGGAAATTTGAGAATTTTCAGTTCTAAGTTGCAAAAAATTCCCATTTGAACCTTGATATCGCAATAATTTTTCTATTCGAATAATTTCAGTTGGAAAATTTTATTTTACGTTGAATGAAGTCGAAATTTTTATATCTAGAAAAATGATTTTCAACTGGAATAATTTTAATAAGAAAATTTCAAAGTCTAACTACAATTGAAGACTCGAGAAAATTTTTGTCCAATTTTTTACTGCTGTTTTTAAATTATAAAAAAAAAATTAAAAAATGAATACTTTTGTGTTGATGATTCTAAGTTCAGTACTTCAAGTAGCATTTCCCAAATTATTAAAAAAGAATCCACTTGATTGTGGATGATTTCCAAGGTTTTAAATTGATCTGTATACTTTGTCAAAATATTAAAATAATACCTCATTTTCGCTTCAAGTATAAACTTCTGAAAAAAGGAAATCCGCCATTAAAATAACACCGTCGGATTTTTGAGTAAATCGAAATTACATTAAAAAATCCATGCGGTTTCGCATTAGTCTCCTTAAAGTGTCTAATTCTAATTCTAATTCTAATTGATCTTAATAGCCCACCAAATCACAATTGTTGTTTTTAATTGCAAATTGGAGCATAAATTGCAATTTACGTAGTTTTTAAAACATTGAGTAAATTGCAATTTTTCAACTTGAAAGTGAATTGATAAGACCAAATTTGATTTTTTTATTGAAGAAAATGATGTCCAATTCAACATTGTTTAAGCCATTGCTGACGTTTTTACAGTGAAACCTGGAGGGAAGGGGCACTATCAATCGAATATCCGTTATATAAATCAATGTTGCCAACCAAAAATATTCAGAGAAATTTTCTACAAGGTGAGATGAAGTTTTATTAAAAATAAAACTTCCAAAATTATTTATAAAATAAATAAATTATTGATAGAAAAAAATAATGAGAAATACAAGACAATCAATATTAATTATAAACGAAAAAATTATTAAAAAAATAAATGCCTCCAGTTTGCGCCAAAATATACTCATATTATGGGTAAAATATTCAATATTTTATTGGAATATCTAAAGTGAAATATTTCCCATAATATTCGAATATCCTGGAAAAATGTTTTGAAATATTTTGAATTGAATTTGTATATTATCATTTTGTGAGTCTTGACATGCTCTACTCAAGAATAATATTGTAATTTTTTTTTAAGTAGGGTTACTAGTCACAAAACAAAACAAATCAAATGATTGAATAAAAATTTTATTTGAAAATTCGTTTGAAAAAAAAATCAAAAATCATTTTAATTAGATTTTGTGATTTTTTTGCCTGTGAAAATCAGTATAGCCATGTGCAAAATGCAAAAATTCCCAAAATTTCAAACATATTTGAAAAATTGCGAAATATGCGACAATTTTGGACGAAAATCATAAAAAAATCGTTTTAATGTATTATAGATTTTGTGATTTTTTACCTGTGAAAATCAGTGTGGCCATGTGCAAAACGCAAAAATTCCCAAAATTTTCTAAAATATTTGAAAAATTGCGAAATATGCGACAATTTTGGACGATAATTTTCAAAAATCGTTGTGATTTTTTTGCCTGTAAAAATCAGTATAGCCATGTGCAAAACGCAAAAATTCTCAAAATTCTCAAAAATATTTGAAAAATCGCGAAATATACAATTTTGGAGGAAAATCTTCAAAATGCAATACATAATTCTAAAGGTGACAAAAACACGTATAAAAATGTTTGAAAAATGACTTTTAAAGCATTCAAAAAAACTATCCCCTCGGGAATAATTCCTGTGAAATTTTTTCTCGCGCTTTTTTTCCACCACGTCTTGAAATCTTCGCAAAGGAGTTGCTGGTCAACGAAGACTATACGTCGTGTATACAACACCTTTAAAAGGCATAAATTCGCATTCGTAGCTTATCACTTATATGCACACTTTTACGATATAACCCTTGTAGCAATAAATCATTCGACTTATACGCGATAGCACCAAAACGTCGAGTAAACTTTGCAGTTTACACGCGTCCTCTTTATGCTGAACAAAGTCACCCGCTCGAATCCCCGTGTCCTCCACTCAAACACATGAAAAAATTCAATATTTCTCGAACCTTACGTCAATCCGGTGCTGGAAGATGAAAAAACAGTTGTGAAAAAAATTATTTAAGACAGGTTTCATGTATAGGCAAAACGTTGCACACAATTTCGGAATTAATTTGAATTTCATTATTGAATTGCGAGTTAAAAGCAAGGTACACGGGTGGGTTTCCGTTTAAAATAATTATTATTGCATTTCGAGCGAAGTTTAACGTATTCCTTGGGAATAAGGCACTTTGTTTCAGCTTTGCGAGATCGCGCGCTCTCCGTTAACATTTTGGCAATTTAAAGTTTTCAGATAAGGCTCGACGCGCGCGGCGTTCCTCCAGAAGATGCTACACTCCGGTAAATCTTAGGAGGCCAATAAATCCTGTCGAGCTTATATCTTTTACTATTATATATACGATGCTCGTCGTAATGCCAAACGCACCTTATCCTTTTCACTCCGCCCTACGTTCTCGCTGCGTGAAAACTAAAGACGATTGGCGTATTAGTCGGAATAATTTTCACGTGCTTGAATGTTTTTCGTGATTGAGGTACTGCTTTTTATTTAATTAAAATGACCAACCTTTTGATTGCCTTTGGTAATCGGAAACCTGCGACGAGTTGCGGCTAAGAAATGAAAAAAGTTTAAGCATTTGTCACTGACACCTCGAACCGATTCGATTTCGAATCTGGGAAATTCGTCGAATAGTGTTTTCAAATTCCAACCTCGTCAAGAGTACGTTTAAGATGTGTTTCACGTGCTATTCGGTAATCACATAAATTCCTCGCTACCTGTCCAAAAAGTCTCTACGATGAAGTTTCCAGTTCGCGATGGCCCCCTTTGTTTCAGTTTCAGACGTCGGATTACAAACAACGCGTCACCGGCGAAAAAAAAAAACAAAATTATACCATTCTTGGGAAATATTTTTTTACTCTTTGAGACGCCACCCCTCTTGTCAAACTGCAACTCTATACGTGATAACAAATTTCATTTAATTTTATACCTCAACTTGGCTCATGTATGAAGGAAAAAAATACGAGTTTCTCTTCACTAAGATGTGCTTGATCGTTCGACAATACACACGCAAACGAAATAAACGCGAAACTCGGAAAAGTTTCAAACGTGCCTACGTGCGTCTATTTCCAAAAAGGATAACTTTTCCAGTACCGAATTTAATATACGCCCGTAAGATACGCAGACGAGACGAGAGAAAGGAGAGAAAAAAATCCTAAAAAGACGAACATCGGATACGTGTGTTGTACACGTTTTCTTTGCGAATTAGAAAACACCAAAGAATGAAGCGAAGAGCGCTGAAAAATTATTACGTTAGTGCTTTTTCTCCATCATTCACAAAGCGCGTCAAATTTATATGAAATTTTTGCGCGATAAATATCGTAAATTAAATTCTCGCCGTTTGTAATCTTTCGTCGGGTTGGAGTTTCTGAAAAGTGTATTTTTCATGTTCTGCGGAGATGCGATTATCTACGTTTGGGGGCATGGATCAATGGTGGTGTTCAATTTGTGAAATTTTGTAAAATAGACATTTTTCGAGTTATTTTTTGCTCTTGTTTTGTGGTGACCAGTTGCAATAATTTTATGGATTAATATTTATTAGTGCTGTTGTTGGAATTATTGATTTTGAAATTTCTCGAAGTAATCGGCTGAAATTTTATAGAAATGTGTGGGATAACAGAAAACATCAGAATCCAATTCAGTCCTGTCATCAGGTCCGGCGCAGCTGCCATCATCGAGATAGGTGGCTGGATAATGATGGGGGATGCGCCAGCTCCTACACAATGAAACCCACTACATCAATGATTTAACATTGTGTTGGATAATGAGGCATACACTATGTGGTATTATTTGGTCATGCGAACTTCTGGACTTTCCCGGTTAAATCTGGTTTCCATCAATACTTTCCCTTCAAACTTTCCGAAAATAGTCTGTTTAATTTTACGAAATGAATCTGGTAAATCTCAATCCGAGCAAACTACTCATCGTACCATCTCGAAAACGATGAAACAAAAAATTATAAAATCACACGAAAAAGCGGAGAAGGGATAAGTATGAAAATTAGCAGTTTATCGATTAGTTTAATCTTGTCAGTTTCAGAGTATTAGTTTTGTGCTGTTCATTTCAATAGTTTTTTCGATGTTTTCACTCATTTCAACTCTTGAGTCAGAGCCGTCGAGAGGCGGGTGCAGGGGGTGCACCGGACCCGGGCTTTTTCCGAGGACCCGAAGGCCAAGAAGTAACATGTCAAGATAGACTTAATAGTTTGGGGATTTTGTGTATTGAAAGTAAAGTAGCCCAATCGATTGATTTTGACAATATAGTTGGTGACTTCGCGTCAGAAAAGGCCAGAAAGGCTCTTTTTTAAAAATAAAATCATCAGTGTACTTTCCTATCTTAATTTTTTCGACTTCATTATTAAATAAAAAATAATTTTTCGAAGTGATATTCATCATTAAGTGGATATATTTTATATTTTGTTTAGTTTACTTTATAAGTTTCTACGTAATGTTGATTTTTTCCCACTTCCAAGTTCTAAGACAAGTTTTACATTAAATAAAAAATAATTTTTAAAAAGGTGCACAGGTACATACTATTTTTTTGTTGCTATATTTAAAGAAAATGAGTTGTGAAAATTTCTCACGTCAAAAAAGGGGCCCGCAAAAAAAGTTGCACTACGGCCCGGCTCGCCTCTCGCCGGCGACGCTCTGAGTGGTAATCTACTGCAATTATAAAGGAGTACATGATGCAGGCTCAGGGTTGGAGGGGAGAATGCTTGTTCTACTCTCAATAGCACACAAGGTGATACACAGCGACTCCCCACTACCAAACAACTGACTCTATAGAGATATCAGGAGGGTAATACACGCACTGAGGAGTTGAGGCGCCGAGATAATTGCCTTCCTGGTGTCAATTCTTTATTCACTGAATAAGCAAACCCTCAATGAGGCGAGAGCTGGTCTGGACCATGATGACCAAAGTAGTAGTAGTTGTTTTTGAGGTATGAATTTTCCAGTGAAGTGAAATCACGATAAAAAAAATTACAGATAGAGTGCGCTGAATGCAAAACTCCACAACAGTGGTAACATCATTTTGAAACATCCTGTATATGTGAGGGCGCATACGAAAAGGGACCACTTGGGCAAAATCAAAATTTTACAGAAGGGTTTAAAGTTCAACTTAAAACATCGAAATTTCCTCGAAATACTGAAAATTGAGATCGGTGGTCGGTTTCACAGTTTCATTCGATTCTTTAAGGTTTTTTACATAAATTTCATTTTCAAAAAAAAAGAAAAATTTGAGCAATTTTTGAAGAAAAACATTTACATGCTCAACTTTAAACGTCGAAATTTCCTCGAAATATTGAAAATTGAGATCAGGGTCAGTTCCATTCGATCTTGAAGGTTTTTTACATAAATTTCATTAAAAAAATCGAAATTTTGGCC
>QBDW01006016.1:0-84180 GCA_003261595.1 Maconellicoccus hirsutus | reverse complement strand
GCCACAAAAAATATTAAAATATAAATTTTTGTTTTAAATTTTGATTTTTTTTTTTTTTTTTTGGGATAGAAAATGAAAAAATGGAAAAGTGAGATCTGTAACCTTTCGAAAATCAGTGGTGCCACAAAAAACATTATCATTAATCAGTGTTACCTAATATAAACATTCAAAAATCAGTGTTGCCACCAAAAAAAATTATTCAGTATTACCAGATTTGAGAAATTTTAAAAAGCAAATATAATCAAATCACCGATCAGTGTTGCCACAAAGAAAACCACCGTTGATCAGTGTTCCAGCTGTGAAAAAATTTCAAAAATCGGTGTTGCTAAATACTTTTTTTTTTCATAATGAGCTAAATCGAATCAATTTTTACCGAATAACGTCGTCATTATGAAATTCCTTTAATTCGCAATTTGAACAAAACTGGGCGCACGTTGATATAAAAATTTTTCATCTCCTTATCTGAAATTCAAAAGAAAAACAAACTCTGGTCCACATCACGTATCAGGACCGTCTACGATGATCCTTGTCGCGTTACAAAAAAAACAACAAAATACCAATTTACAACTAGTAGGAACTATTTTTTGGAAAATTACTTAAAAAATAAAACCGGATGTGTTCGTTTTACGCGCGCCGATTTTATACGACAATAATTTAAAATCAATTTAATTCTAAGAAATTTTTCTAAGAAAGAAAGAAAAAAAACGATTTAATGGAACTTAACGTGCTTGATTTTTAGTTTCTTAAAACTTACACTAATTTTTACGAGATCAATTTTGTAACGAGTACTTGTTTATTATGCTTAAGAAATAAAATTCGGTGTGATCGCTGCCTATACAGTATACACATACACACGCATACACATATGTATACACGCACGCGCACACACAATCATAATTACACGTATAATAATTATCAAAACGGATGACGAAAAGAAATCGTCTTTTGTAGGGAAATTATCTCGTTATAGCGATAAACGAGTACTTAACATCGTTCAAAATGACTAGATCAGTACTTTCGTTTCGACTCAATAAATAAAAAGGTGTGAAACTTTACGTGCATTCTTCTACGTCGTCGGATACAAGATACAAACGCGCGGATTCGTGTACAAATGAATAAAAATTCCAGGTAAATATACTCGTAGATAGGTAAATAGGTATATACGCCTTATGATATTTTAACCATATAAATGCATCGGTAATCGTAATAAAAAGTACAGCCTTATGATTATTGATCGACGACATCTCGCTTAATGATTAATCTTAATAATAATAATAATAATAATAATAATAATAATAATATTGTTAGGTATTCTCCCCCCCCCCCTCCAACCAAATAACCTCGGAAGTTCATTTCCAAGAGGAAAATGGTGCCTTTAAACCAAAAAACAAAGAAAACAAACAACCGAAAATTGTTTTGAGCATGTTTGTGATAACGGCGACGGATTCGCTTGAATGTTTCGAAGCTAAAGGTAACTTGGTAGTAGAGCATATGCTAAAAAAGATGTCTCGCCTACGTGTGTGCATCTCGTAAGCTCAGTCTATCGATAAATCCAGTCGATGTTGATTGTTTTCGTGACTTTCGAAAACTTCGCGATCATTTTTCAGGTTTGGTTCCGGTATAAGAAGGACGTCGATGAAATACGAAATAAAAAGGAAAAAAAAACTCACAAAACAAACACGTTACGTATAAATTTCACCACTTTTTCGCTTTCATATCGCAAACATGGCGTTTGCTATATACATACACATATAACATCGGCCCCGATCTGTGCCCGAGCCCGAAGACGGCAACCAGCCATTTTCCGAATATATCACTACAGAAGTCATTTTCAACTTATTTCTACCGGCTTACCTGAAACATATAGAAAAAAAGGGCAACATTAATCGTCGATATTTGCACAAAAATGATAAATTATTTTTACGTAAAATGTGTGATAAAAATTTTCCAAAATATTTACACGAGCGCACGCATGCGCTTCACCCTGCGGCCCGATATTTTTGCAAAATACGAGTACAGGCACGCCCAGAGAGAAACACGCATCCGCGACAAAATTGATTACCTTTCGATACACGGCGTACTCGTATCTTATCTTTACGTCATATTCATATATCTTTTAGAAATACGCGTTTCGATGAATTGTACAAAAAAAACGCACGTCACGTCTAAATTGAAAACTTGAGGTATACTCGTACAGGTGACAAAAACAACACTTTGCGTCGTTATACGTGTAGGCGATTGTAGATTGTAATTGGATAGTGGATACCTACGTGAAGTTTGTTACACGAGGTGGATAAGTGGATAGGTGGATAGGTGGATAGGTGGATAGTTGGATACTTGGATACATTAGACGAAAACTTACCCGTCGCCTGTCATTTGCAGAGTTACGAGTACAACACCAAGCAGATACGAGTATAATCGCCGGTACGTAAATAGCCACGATTTTCGCACACAACCGTCACTCTTTGCTAAAGAAAATTATCCGAGCGAATTTTCTTCATTTCGCTTCGCTGTGCGAACCAGTCGAGTGAGATGAATCGAGAAAGATTTGCAATGGCTTTCGACAGGGTTCGAAGTTTATGGGATTTATTTTTTTGTCGAATTTATTCGATCGTCAAGTTACGCATTTGTCAGGCGGTTTTCCAAGATATTTTATTTTTTCATAGTTTTCTTCCACGTTTCATTACATGCCTGAAATTCTTCGCTTTTCAAGTATTTTTTTGGTAAATTTTTGAGTCCAATTTTCAGTATTTTTTCTCAATTTGTGTCTAAAAAGTTCTAGTCTGATTTTTTTTTTTGCAGCTACTCAAACTGTGGTAAGACCTCAAATGTAGTGCTTCAGAAATTATGACGAGAAAACCCACAAAAATTGTATTTAGCTCCAGATGAAAATTCCAGCCAGACTTGCAACCAGCAAGTGTTTGTCACGAAGCAGAAACGTCGACTTTTCATGACGATGAAACCCTCTAGAAAAATGCTTCTTTGGCGACTCGTGGAAATCTGTCACCTTCAGCGACAATTTACCGCGAAAAATACTCGTAGTTCAAAAAATACGAAAGACAATTCGTAGCCAACTAAATTCTATCAATATGCTTTTTCCGAAAAAACAATTTTCTTTCAGTTTACAGCCCTCTAATTTCCTCGTGTATTTTGAAAATCCTCCCAAAAATGCTGAAAATCACAAAGTTGCTGGTCAAAAAATCATTAATGACATAATCCCTTGAAAAACATTGAAAATAATATCACATGCGATGCCTAGAGAAGAATTTCAGAGACCACCCCCCTCTCTTCCCCTCGATTTTACGGGTTACCAACAGCAAAAATTGCACGTTTTCGTAATAAAACCTAAAAATTTACGCTTCAAATATCGCTCTAGAAAAAAAAAATCTAAACCCCCCCCTCCCGTTGAAAAAAATTTGTCACTCGTCAGAAAATGATAAATTTCAACTTTCAGATAAGAGGTTATTATTACGCGAAGAATCGAATTCCGCCATTTTTATTGTGTTGCCTGTTTCCGACAAAAAACCAAGTCACTTTAAGTTATCAACAATTTGTTAAAATTCGAACAATTCATTTGGTACGGTTGAAATTATGCTTTTTTAGTAGCGAGCCTCGCGCAGAAGAGTTCTGAACCCTCGCTCCCTCCAGCCGATTTAACGAGACAAATTTGTTTTACCGAAAAGGTGTCCTAAGGAACGTATTCGAGTGAAATTCAAAAAAATAAAGTCGAGGGTTCATACAAAATGGCGGCTTTTTTAATCGACAGGTGAAACGAATTTATCGACCACTGAAAGCCAATTGTTGTAAAATCAAAGCTAAATACTGCATTTCGTTTTTGTTGGAAATTGAGCGAGTAATAATTTAAAAAAATTTTTAACGCTTGTAACACACCTGACTTGAGATTTGAAAAGAAAGTAATAAATTATTTTGTAGAAAGGTTTTATTCGAGTTTTACCTACTCGTAGTACGTATTAACTATTAACAAAGTTATTTAAACATTTTTCAACTTGAAATGATCGTAGCTTTTTCAATTTCGTTTCTAGATGAATTTTGATAATAATTAATTTCATAGATCTTCGGGAGTTGTGAGTTGTACAAAAAAGGTAGTATGCAAATTTCATCTAATTGAGGATACTCCCCATTTGGTATAGACAATAGTGAAAAATGATAGTAACTTGTTTAGCGTACATTTAAAAATTCTATCAAAAAGGGTCCGTACAATAAGAAAAGAGAATCCCCTCCGCAAATGAAAGCGTAGATGGATATTAACAGGCCTTTTCTTGTCACTTCTCTTTTTGAGGGACGCCAATTTTCAAAAATTGTAAGTACATAATTTTTTTACCACCTCCCCATCCCTTGTTATAGTTTCGAGAAAAAAATCATCGAGGTTAACCCTTTTTTTTTTTTTTTCATTGTTTAAAAATAAGCTCGAAGCCTTAGCTACTGCATTTCATTATTCAATTGTGCGCGAATTTTTGAATTTGAATTTCCCCAGCTCCTCCCAAAATTGATTTTTTGCCAATACCTGGCCAAGTGGCCAAGTGGCAACTGGCAAACTGTTGATCGTATCGATAACGATAATGTAATTTGAAAATTTTGATGGGATCTACGGTTGGCTGTATTTTGGATAATTTTGATTATGAAAAAAAAAACAAAGGTTTTTGTAACGCTAATCAAGTAATCAACAGTGATTTTTTCTAAAATTCTTTCATTTTTTAAAAAGTTTTTACGATAATTTTTCGATATTTTCAAAATAATCTTCGGAAGCAAAAAATCGCGAATACATACGAGTACTCGTATGCAGGGTTGCAGGCCTACAAGTAGTAATTATGTATGTTCATTTTGAACGACTTCGTCATTATTTTAAAGTGTAGGAACGTGAGATGAATTATTTTAATACTTGGTAATATAATAAAGCATTTTGATACAAAATAGAAAATACAAAGAGCAAGAAAAGACAAATGAGAGAAATTTTAAACGAATCACGAAAAATCACATTACGTCTTTCTCCTTTTCTTTCTTCAGCCTTAAAATTACATCCACATGCCTCGTAGAAATATACGCGAGATAATGAGCAAGAAGAGCGTCGAGTACGTTAATTTGTAATATTTTCTTTTGACACCTACACCTACACATACACATACACGTATATACTCGTAATCAATTACAAGTCTAAAAACCTCCGCTCCGTAAGTTCTGTTCCGCGTGCTCGATTCGCACAACACAAGCAAGCCGACAACTCGAAAATGTAATTTCCTTCCATCGTGAAAATACTTCGCCTTTAGAGGTAATTCTCTCGACTGCTTCCGGATGGAATTTCATTTTCAATTTCCACGGTTTCGAATCGCATCAGCATATGCCGATACCCTTTAGACGCCTACAATAGGCTACGCGTAAATCGAAAATATGCCCGAGATCTCGAATTTTTTCACGTCGCTGTGGCTGTATGCGTCGCAGTAGGCATGATTCTCACGAAATTACCAAAAACTCGTACACAGAGGGTCCTACGAAAGGGACGTAATTAGGTATAGATTACAAAATGGCCCCAGATCCTCGTAAATACACGATACACATTTATCACGCTACATAGGCGTAGCAAACAGCAATCTCGAGGTAAATGTATCTTCGACGAGCTAAGATTCCACTGCGGATTACTCGTAGTAGGTATCAAAAACTAATCTCCATGTACGAGATGGAGATGAAGTTGATTTATACGAAAGTTAATGTGATTTCGCATAGGGTCTTCGACTTGAATCGGACACATTGCAATGGGACTGCGAAACTAACGAAATAACGAACGTTATCGTACGCCGAAAAAGAAAAAAACCACGAATCTGCGAGTCGAATTAATCGCCCCTTTCGTCTATTTACCCATTTCTCCAATTTCTCCAAAATTACCTACCAAAATTTTGCGCATCGCCACGAATAAAGGACTCGTTTCAAAACACAAAAGATCAAATTAACGACAAACATTGAAATCGAAATATAGAACCTTTTCAAGTAGCAAATGTAAACATACTCGTAGCATCTCTCACCTTGATTTTGGCGAAATTAATGAAAAAATATTCATTAAAAAAAGAAAAACCCTTTTCGACGACGTAAAGGTAAATAAAACGAGCCCGAGGCTTCGTTCAACTTTACCAGCAAACAGCAACGAGAAATGCAAATGCTCAAAGTAAACGAAACTATAATAAAGTTGCACGATGCATTCGACTTCATTAAAAAAACATTTCGCGATGAGCTGTTTGCGGAAGAGAGAGAGATACTTAAAAAAAAATCAATGAAAGGAGGGGAGACAAGTTCGGCGTTTCGGCGCGATAAAATATTCACTGATGAGTAGCTTCGTAATTCTTCTCGTAATTATACGTTTGGACGTGAAAAAAAAATATACCTACTACCTACTGCATAGGTATATGTATATCTAACGAAAATATTAATTAACACGGCGAAATAAATTTCACGAATTACTCGTAATACGCACAAGTTATACTGTATGCGTAAGACCAAACCAACAAGTTCAAAACATGTTGTACGCGTACATTGCCTACGCCTGGTCGCCTAGTTCCTTTAAAAAAATAATATCCTTCGTTAAAAAAAATAAATAAAAAAAAACTCTAAAATTGGTACGAAAATTTCTACAAAAAATTATGAAATTCGTAAAAAAAAAAATTCCACTTACACGCGTAACGATAAAATTTACGTCGCGTCGCCGGTATGCAAAAAACCCATAACTACATAATGTCACGACAAAGCACAACTTTCCATAACCGGAAACTTTCAGCAATTGCTAACGTAACGTAACGTTGCCGTTACACTTGGGGTGAAATGCTAACCCCTTTTCACACAGGAGACGCATCCAGGAGCGGTACAATATGGCGGAGAAGCAGTTCGCAGCTTTGCTGGAGTATTCCAACAACGCAAAACGCGCGCCTTTTTCCGTCGTCTCGCTCGAGAACTCGTTTGCAGATTTTTTTTTACAACTTTTAGAAGCGGGTGCTTTCTCGATGGCGGCAAAGGTACGAGTACAATGGTGTACATACCACAACCACATACGTACATGACATAAGCACATAACCTTGACATTTGATGGTTGAAAAATTCGCCGTCCTACAGTAAATTTTGATTGCACGGTTTGCGGCAATTGTCGTACGATTTCAGAAATACTTGGTTACTCAAGTTGTAATAAGCACGTTAATGATGGGCCTTTATCTCGCAAAAATACTTTATTTACGGTAAATCCGCGTTCTCGAGTTAAATTCTAGTATCGCTAAATTATTTAGGAAATTATTCACGTTGAAATTATTTCAAACCATGGCGTCCGAACCGAAGAAAAAACTTGTCGAGAAAAAGAAAAAACCGCTTCCCAAAAAGAAATCCGAGAAAGAAGCCGAGAAACGTGAAAAGAAAGAGAAACCAGCCGAAGACAAGGAAAGGTACCTAGCTACCTACTACCTGCTACCTACTACCTAGTACCTACTACCTAGTACCTAGTACCTACGTATACGTAAACAATTATACAAACGATAGATCAGATCATCGATAGTTCAATACTGAAATGGTACGTATTTTATTTACAGCGAACCTCCCAAGTCACCGCCATATAATATAATCGACGGACGAGTATTCGAAGCGGATCGCGAACTCGCCTTATCCCAAGAAGAAGAAGGTAATTACTAATTACGCTATTAAACGTAACCGCGATTCCGCCAATAAACTACGTGTAATGTTTTCCAGAGGAATTGAAAAAATTCCGCCAAGACTTGGAGAAATACCACAAAATTTCCAAACAACAACGCGAACAGACTTTAAAAGAGGAGAAAAAAGAATTAACCGAGCAAGAGAAATCGCCCAAGATTAAATACTACGACGGCACGAAGGCCGACCGAATCAAGCACGTGGATTTGGAAATCGAGATATTAGAACAAATGGAGAAACTCGCCGCCGCCAAACAAGAAGACCTGTAATGTTACGACCAAATTTTGAAAAATAAGTACAAAAAAAGAAAAAAAATCATCGTACAGTATGTGTTTTACGAATTGTAAATTTCCATTTTCATACGTGGAAAAGACGATGCAACAGTTAGTTTTTCCCTACATGTAAAAATAGAAATTTCGAATCGCAACGTATTTACGTCAATTTATTAAATTCTCAACAACGAATAGAAATGTTTGCCCAGTTGCCAGAATAGTTGACAGTAACTTAAACGAAATGTTTTTAAAAAAAACACCACGAACGGAGACGTACAAGTACGTAATTGACGAATTATCTTATTTTTTGGGAGCATGCGCCAAAAATGATACACAACTATCAATACTTTGCATCTTAAACAAGGGGTTTACGGTTTACTTAGTACTCGACATTTCGAATGTAAATAGGCTATTTAACGTAGAAAAAAATCTCAGCTGTTAGCCGAAAACGCGTTCGGTGTATTTTCATTTGGTCGCACTCGATTTATCTCGCTGCTCGGACGTTCAAAAATATTCGCGTTATTGATTTTGGGCGGCGATTGCCTGACGTTGCCGAGCAATCTGCACGATTCTACGGGTACACGGTACACGTTGCCTAATGCTGTTCCACACTGATAAATGACAATCAATCATTTCAGGTTAGTACGACTTTTGCTGAAAGGTGTTGACATTCACATTACGCGATTACGCATGAGTAATAAGTGTGTGACGCTGATAACGACTCGCCAAATTCTAAGCTCAGCGGCGATGATACCTTGATACGTGCGAGCTTTAGTGAAAGTAATAAGTAATTGCATTTTAAAACGCTTGTTTGCAAGCCGCCAAGCCGGTTACAACTTGCGCAAAATTCATACGCCAAATGACATAAGAAATACAAATTACAAACATACGAGTAAACCACGATTAAGAGTTAGGAGTTGTATCTCGGCCGAATTCGAATTACTAATTGCAACGATTGAAAAATAACTCGACGAAATACCTACTCGAAATATTTTTGCTTTAATTAAAAACTGCGTATATACATGAACCAAAAATCCAGAAAATTGCGAAGTAAGCCTTTATTATACAATATTCACGAATTATGATTAAACTCTAAATGCGTAAGTTCAATAAACGCCCAAGATATGATTTTATTTTCAGTATTCAGCATACTTTTAAATGTAAGTAAAAATACCGCACTAAAAGATTCAATTTGGCATTTGAAATTAATTACGAGATAATTACCATTCGTAATAAAAGGAAATATTATTTAAAAAAAAAACAAAATACATAATCTAATTTTAAAAAAGGGAAAAAAAATAATATCCTTTTTACGCGGTTTCTGTTACGTCATATTATGTGGTAACACTGTTTTTTATCTAATGTTATTTTCGTTCGTTCTTCACCCCTCAACGCATCAGCCCGTGAACAATTCTGAACGAATTCGTGATAACTATTTTCTAATTATGGTAAATTAATATTAAACTTAAATCGATATGAAATTTTGCATAAGAAATTTATACGCAACTTTTTGAGTAATTAGTAAAGACACTAAATTAAATGGTTTTCACAACATGTCCGTTGTTCTGTAATCACTCTCCCTTCGGTGTCTAACTGTCTACTAAAGGTCCACCACACGCTAGATAGATACCATTCCTTCTTTGAATAAAATCACTCGATTTCAAATTAATTGATTAATTCGATGCAAACAAGTCGATAAAAAGTGACGAAGATACGATTCATAAAAAAAAAAAAAACCGTAACATGGCCACTGGCCAACGAGTCGAGGATTATTTGGTAATATTTTTCGATAACGAGTTCGAAGTTACCCCCAAATTGATGTTGCTATTTACATAAATACATAATATATTTTAACGAACGAATTTATCAAAATGAAGTAAAAAAAAATACTATATCATACGAGTATTGAACACTTGATGACATGAAAACCATCACAATAACTCTGATCAAACGAAAGTACCTACGTAATTTCTAAATTAGCATTGTCAAAATGAAAAATAGCAGTCAGCTGATCACAAAATCTTATCGATTTTTCGGCAATATTAGCACATACTCGTATTCTTCGCTAATAATGAAGAATAAGATGAAGAAGACTATTCGATACTAATTACTCGTTAGATTAGTACTAAGTACCAAAATAATCTCAAGCAACTAACACCGTACTTATACTGTATGTCTATATACAGCATCATTATTACTTCAAAATGGCTCATTCGATTACACACCAATATGAAATTATTTCCGGTAATAAACATTAAACACTCTAATAATCGATCAAGTCAATCGGACAAAATTTTGACCTAGTGTTCGTAAAACCCAACACAAGATGGTGCAACTTCAATAGGTACTAAATTTCAATTCAAAATCCACTAGTTCGAACGATTCGAACCCTTGGATTCTAAATTCAAAACTAATCTACGATATAAATTACCAAATACTTACACACTAGCCGATTAATTCTTCACTTTAGATACAAACTACATGACATAAAAGTAAAATTCATCGACAAAGGTACCAACGTCCTTTGAAAGGCGAAAATTTCATAAAAATATTTCACGGTATTTTGAATATTGTACAGCGCAGGACTAAAAAGTGGATGTAGCGTTGCAATTGGGTCAGATGTACGGTATTGATTTTTGTAAAATTCCAGCTGCATCACGGAGCTTTATTATGCGCTGCAGCTCGTTTTTTCTTTCCATTGTTCGAATGAATTATCTTAATGCGTATTCGCGTTTTTTCCCGAAAGTGGGGGGGGGAGGGGTACGTTTCGTTAACGAGCAAATACTTCGCAACAACGAGTCGACGAGTAATTGTTCGAATCCGATAGGCTAGAATTTAGCTAATTTGTAAAATGTATACAGCGAAGGAGGAAATCTGGCGGTTTGAAAAACGCGATGTCGATACGATTGAAATATTTCTCACAGCTAAGATTCCAAAAGCTCACCTTTTTTTAACGTCACGAACAGGGTTGTAAAGAGAAATTAATTAAGGATGAAAGTTTCGTAATACAATGACACGTATCATTAACCTTCACACATAAGCCAAAAAGACAAGTATTTCATATTGCCAAAAAATTACACACCAATGCAATAACGTGCATTTTTTGGCAACCCCAACCGTAATCACATTCACATGCTCGCCCTCACATTACAATAGTGTTTCAGATTATTACGTGATTTATGAGCGAAAAAAAAAATGAAATTCTTAATGCTAATACTGCTATTATACCATATTCGAGACGTATTGGCGTACGAATGCGAAGTAAAATCAAAGGGTTCTTCGACAGTTGTCGCCGATACAAAATTCATCGTCCAAATAGCCACCGATCCGGAAAAATACGTTCCAAATCAAATTTACAATGGTAACTAAATCAAGTAGCCTACTGAACGACGTATGTACTCGTACGAGCTACGAGTATTATGTAACATCGCACTAAAACGATACCTATTATTTTAGTAACGGTGAAGGGTAAAAACAGCCTCATAGAAGATATCATTCAATTCAACGGCTTCTCTATTTCGGTACATTCTTCGAGTAAGAATGTCAACGGTTTGTCACAAGATGACAAAGCAGCCGGTTCACTGGAAATATTTCCATTTGATACGGTCGCCAAAACAGATGAAAAATGTCCAAATGTGATTGTACACTCTTCTCATTTGCCTATCTCAGAAGTAACCGTCAAATGGACTGCTCCGTCGCCTGGTAAAGGATGTGTGACTTTTCGGTTAGTTGAATACTCGTAGATGCGGTAACTCTGGTAACACATCACGTTCAAATACGTATTCCGTTTATCAGGGCAGCTGTGATGGAAAACAATATTTGGTACCAGAATGACCTAGGATTGAAAGTGGAGTTATGCGAGGATGATAACGCCGAAAGCGATGACAATGGTGAAGAATGCCAAGTCTGCACTGAAGCAAAATACGAAGTAAGTACTGTATTAAATCTTGATTATTGTCGAGACATGTAATATCATCATATCGAATATCGGTTTAGTTGAGGTTTGAAGGCATGTGGACACGTCAAAATCATCCGATACATTTCCCCAACCATGCACTATGGGAGATTCGATTTTCCGACGTGATTGGCGCTTCTCATGGGCCATCGTACAGGCAAGTACATTATGTAGCTTACTAGCTAAATTGCATACGCGAATAAGAAATACTTCTCCAATCGCACTACATTGAACAAAAAGAATGAAAATTACTTCAACCCTTCGTCGGAATCTACAAATATTTAGCGTACCTAGTTTTTATAAGTATTTATTCCAAAAGTATCCAACAGACTTTGGAAACCAAACGAATTGCCGTCTCAAGGTTTAATCGATTTCCTCAAGTACAAGAACACGGCGACTTTGGAAAGTGAAATCAAAGTAAGTATCAGATATTCGCTTGAAGATTTCCAATTTCCACATCGAACTCCATTTCTCGGAATTTTTTCATAACTTCAGAGTAACGATACTAGAACGGTAATCAAAGCGAAGGGTTTAAAGTATCCGGGCATCACTGGTAAAACGTTCGCCGTTTTCAGAGTCGACAAAGCCCATCATTTAATTTCGATTATTTCATTCTTGAGTAAGTACAAAATATATTTCGACATCAGTTATCTTGAAACTTGACATTATCGCGGAAACTCTTCCAGTGCCATCGCCGGACTGGTTCGTAGGCGTGTCTGGATTAGATTTATGCAATAAAACCGAATGGATAGCGGATAAAAAATTGGATTTGTTTCCGTATGATTTAGGTCTATACGGTGATCTGCAATATACGGTAATACCTACTACCTACTATCTAGCGATTTTCCGCAACCTTGAAAAAAAAATATAACAAAAATATTTTAAAAAACCTATTAAATTTTATTGCAGTCGCAAACTCAGGAAACCAATGATACCATAACTAAAATAGATCACGCTATGGAGTACATGTCCCCCTTCCACACTAACAATACAGGTAAAAAACCTTAATTTCTTCTACCTCGAACCCTATTCCCGCTAATTTCGTTTATTTTCGCAGTGAAACTAAAACCACTCGCTCAAATTCAACTAATAAGATCGAGAGTATACGAACGAATTTGCTCAACTGACGTCACAACCGAACAAAATCCATCCGCATCAGGTAAAATTGAAAAATTACGTTGAACGAACTTACTACAGCGAAAAGTGACCCCGAAATCATCTCTCTTTAGGCCAAAAGGATTCTGATTGAAGGAAGAATTCTCGTGAGACATACACTTTTGAATGAATCTACGCTATGAATCGAGATTATTTTTATAGCGAACACGACTTAGGACTTACGTAGCCTATTTGTATCGAAGAATTTATAATAAAGCACTTCCTCTGATATTATTTCATTTCTTAATTCCTATATCGAAAAAAGTCACGAACGAGTAATAATTAAAGCACTCAATACATCTACTTCGTTATATTTCAGAAAATTCGTTGAATTCTAATGGTCCTGGTGACGAAAACATACCAAAAATTGTAACTTCATCGAGGGAAACTACAAAGGAACCGTCCAAAGAATCTCCAAAAGAGCCGGAGCCGGAGAAAGAACCAACTAAAGAACCTGAAGGTTGTTCCGAAAATGATTGCAGGTATTCCATTTCTCATCTAAAATAATTTGAATGATTTTCGTAATAATTGTTTTCATTTCTTAGCTTATGTAAACTAGATACTGCCACCAAATGGTCGCAATGCTCGATACCACTATGTGACGAAGAATCGGTCAGAGGTCAATTTACAAATTGGAACGATGCTGTGATAAACAGTTGTTACGATAAAGTTCAATTGGAGAAATTGGATAAAAAAAGTTGCAGAAGGATTTGTTCTCCGAGTGAAGAAGCTGATCGTACACAACGACGCACGCTCGCCAATTCAGTGAGTAGGTAATTGTGTAAGAAAGATTGAACGTATTTCACGCATGAATGTACCCATTTTTTATTACAGAAGCTATGCCCGACCACTGATTGGGGACCATTTTCGGCATGCGACAAAGAAACCTGTGTCCGCGTGAGAAATAGAACTTTGCGCAACGAAGAAGACAAGATAAGCCTGAGATGTGCGAAGATAATTTTCGAACAGTCGATAAAATGCGATGATTGTGCCACTAAAACACAGTTAAAACGTAAGTAACGAATTATTTCAGCGTCTGGGTGAACCTTGTGGTACTTCTATCACTAGCAATCTACTTAGCAGCACGCAAATACGGTTCTTCTAATAATCATACATAAATTATTTTACATGCTAACTGTAGCTGGATACAAAGTAAAATATCCGAAACATAATATATCCATATCTGCTTCATACTCGTATACAATACTACATAGTACAAAATTATGCAATAATACTAGTAACGATGACCGTTTAAATAGCACAGTTAAAAAGCTTCGTAAAATTTTATAAGTGAAATACCCACTTGACGAAATAATTTTTATGTTATGATAATTTTACTTACATAGAAGAGAAGTAACGAAATAGAACAAACACTATACCTTCATGTAGTCAGAATACGTACAACCTCCAAAAGTAAGTAATTATTTAAATTCACTCAAATAATAGAACATAGAAATCAATAGAATCAAATGAGTCATCACTCATCAAGTTGATACGTTTTGAAAAATTATCAAGATTGAAAGATTGCAGAAACGAATACATTGAAGAAATTTAAAAAATTCAATACCGATACCATCATGACTCATCAACTTACTTCTTACGCCAATGTAAACACCAATAGTACCCGAAATTGTACGACAAAACATTGTTATCTACGCCCAGCTATTTTACAAAAATAATAATTTCTGAGGATCTTCACGATTTCGTTATTTCCATTAGTCTCGAATATGGCAACAATAACATCGTAAAAACTTCAAACTCATAAAAAATAAGCTCGTTCATTTACAACTTACTTGTGATGGTTATTTCTGCACGCGTCTGAGATCCATTCACCTAAAAGACGAATTAATCGATTAACTCCAATTCCGATTTCAATAAGCAAACAATATTGTTTTGTTACAGGTGAAGATTTATCATCGTATAGAAAGGTATTATGCAATATTTAGTAATATTTTTGTACAGCACTTAAAGCTTTCAATACATTTTTATACTTTGACGTACTTCATTTATCAGATTGGAGTTTCAATCGAAGAAAACAAAATTATGTAAGATTAACAGAGGTTTCCGCAAACAGATAAATATTTACTTGCCTCCGCGCCGGTGCCAGTAAATTATTCCATCAATTTTTCCATTCTACTGGTGCCATTGACGTCTGAAACCGCGAAACGCGATTATTTCATTGTATACAAATACTTTTCAAGTCACGTGGCTCAGAACGAAAATTCAATAAAATTGAATTTTAAGAAGAAACACAGCTAAAAAGTTCAATTACAGTTGATAAATACCTTTGAAATGACGAAAGAAAGTTGTAAACATTTTTTGGTAATTTTTCCAAAGTTGTTTTACCGGCAACGAGACGAATGTGAATTTCTTCATGTTTAAGTCATTTACCCGGTATATAATAAGATAATCACACGCACGATAACACTAATTCCGATAATCATTAATCGAGTAATTTGATAAACTGAAATATTCTTTTAATTTTAATAATAAATTATTAACGGTTCACGAACCAGGAACCACGAACCACGAACCACGAACGCGCAATAAATAAAATTCACTTCCCCCTCCCACTTCAAAAGCAAAGAGCTATGAAGAATTGTGACGTCACGTGTTCATAATTTATGTTTCATATCAAATAAAACAAATTCCAGAATTCAGGAAACGAAACCTTTCAAAATTTTGTATTGCAGAATGCGTCAATAAAACTTGCAGACTTCGTAGAATTTTTGAAAAAGAAAAAAATGAAAAGATACAGTATGTGAATTACAGAATCCTAAGAAGTCTACGAGCAGGAAATTCGAGATTCTCGAATTGAAAATCATTGTGATAAATTTATCAACGTATTTTTTCGTTCTTTTTATTAAGAAAAGCTTTCATGAATCATGACTTTAATTATAATAAATTTTCAATGCAGATAGGCAGATGACAGAAGCTCACATTATTTAACAATTTGAGAGGAATCATAATCCTCCTATGAGCTATAAAAAAGGTCTAAAAATGATTAACATGCGCAAATACAATGTACTGGTACTTGTGCTGTGGGATACTCAGGTTCAAAAACTAATTACAGCATTTGAATTAATTTATTGATGATTAGAAACCATAATGAAACAATTAATTTAATCTTTTCTCAAAATACATGCTTAATTGTTACGCTCCGATGAAAACAACGACCTATCGGAGATTTGATTCAAGTAGCTATCCGACTTATCTCAATTTCCCTAGCTGATAACCACCCGGTATTACTGTATTACAACTCGATAAATTGAATATGTGAAATAAAGCACTGAAACGCTCAACGATAAAATGAATTTTCAAATATGTAGTACGATATTATGCTCATCAGGTCAATTTATCGTAATACTATCCTATTAATATTCATGTGATTGGCTCAAATGAAACGAAAATTAAATGCTCAACGTTTTTATTATCAAAGAGGTACACGGAAGAGAATTGAAAACTTGATCTTATATAAGTCGGGTAATACAAAGGGAGAAAAAGGAAATGCGATACGTAAAACATGATTCGTATATGGAGCGTTACATATCACTTCATCTTTACAATTCGATACGAATATTCGATTCGCGTATATCAAACAAATGCATCATTTTCCATCAAGGAAATAATGTGTTTACTGTATCTGGTAATGCAATAGGTCAATGGTAAAAAAAACAAGATAATATTTACAAAAACAAGGGATAAGGTAACACAAAAACATTAAAATTGGCTGTTGTAATCGCCTACTGAACGTCACACGATTAAACAATACTGGTCATGATAATCGTTCAGATAACTTCAATACTGTTAACTTATATAAGTTTATTTATGAGAATCGACTTCACGCAGACTATGAACTTTTCCTTCGATTTGAGCTGACAAAGTACGTTTTTCGAATTTCAATTCTCCAGAATACATCATTTTTCTGGAAAAAAAATGAAGGATTACTTACATTCTTTAAGGTACATGAAAAGATTGAACATGTTGATGAGATTTACCTCAATTCTGAAAGACTTCTAGCTCCTATATCCTGACAACTGTGTTTCAAACCACATTGTACATATGGTAAAAATCTCATAACTGAACCTCGATCAATAATTGAACCACTAACTCCTTGTGGTACTTTGAGAAAGTCTACAGCACTAAAATTTCAAAAACTTCAATGATCTTATTCTTGAAACTATGTAGTTGGTAAAATTTTCAACAATTACCTATGGAAATATCTATCGCTGGCGGAACCTGCGTCGCGCCTATTCATTGCTTCCAAACTACCCATACCACGATATTGCTTAACTCGTACTCCATCGTTTGAAAAATAATAATCTCCGGGAGATTCGGTAGTCGCTGCTAATAACGAGCCCATCATCACAGTAGAAGCACCCAATGATAACGCTTTAACAATATGACCAATATTTTGTATGCCGCCATCAGCGATCACAGGTACGTTGAATCGTCTTGCATATTCAGATACTTTGTATACAGCAGTTGCTTGAGGCCTTCCAACCGCCATTACTTCTTGCGTAGTGCAAATAGATCCACAACCCATTCCAACTCTGAGTCCATCAACTCCGGCGTCAATTAAATTTTTTGCTTGAGTCGCGGTCACGACGTTACCACCGATAACTTGTAAATCTGGATATTTTGATTTTATTTCTTTAATTAAATTAATTTGGAAAACAGAATTTCCTTGGGAAGAATCCTAAAAATGAAGATTATTAAAATTGGAATACGACGTTATGGTAATAGCAAATAACTTACAATGACTATCACGTCAACGCCTGCGTTAACTAAAGCTTCTAATCTATTTCTGTCGTCAGGTCTGGTTCCAATGGCAGCTCCAACATATAGTTGTTTATTTTCATCCTTCGAAGCATTTGGAAAACTACGATTTTTCTTCAAATCAGTTCGCGCAATCAAAGCAACTAAATCTCCATTCTCGTTAACAATAGGGAGTTTCCCTCGTTTGGATTTTTCCAACATTTCTGTCGCTTTTTCTAAAGTGATGCCAGACATAGCGGTTTCCAATTTATCAAACGGCGTCATAACCTAAAATAACGCGACAAATTAGTATTAAATGAGCGTAACGAAACAACTATTCAAATGTAAATGAGTTGTATACATCGCGTAGAAAGATATCTTTCATGTCTTTATCATTCTCAAGAAAATCAATATCACGAGAAGTAACGATTCCAACTAATTTTCCACCGCGTTGCCCGTTATCAGTTATTGGTATGCCGCAAATGCCATGCTCTTTCTTCACCCTTTCAACATCTACGACCTGGCAAAATTTGCGATTAGAAAGAATTTTAAATCATATCACCTAAAATGTGAGATTACCGTGTGTTCAGGAGAAAGGACCACAGGATCCCAAATAAAACCATGTTTAAATCTTTTCACTTTCATTACTTCAGCCGCTTGTTCTTGAATGGAACAGTTATGATGTATTATGCCAATGCCACCGCATAACTAAACATTAATGAGATTAATAAAGCGATAAACACGTGTTACATTAAATTAACTGAACTTACAGCCATAGCTATTGCCATTTCTGATTCTGTAACAGTATCCATAGGAGAAGAAACTAAAGGGGCCTTCAAAGTTATTTTTTTTGTCAAAGCGGACGTTAAATTCTGGAAATAATAGTTGAATTAGTAAAATAAAAAACACATGGTAGCGTTGAAACACGTCTCAATTATGCTTACAACTTCATCAGCGGTGAAATCAATATATCCAGGTAAAAGAATGAAGTCTCTAAAAATTTAAACAGTAAGATATTGTTAGAAAAAAAAGAAAAAAAATAGTACAGAAATAAAAATATTTGGAATCGTACCCATAGGTAAGACCATCACCATTGCCAAATAATTCTTTAGCAGTTAATCCATCTTGTGGAGAATAAGTGGATCCTCCGGTAATTAAATAATCAGCGCACATGGTTAAAAATGACAAAAAACACTACCGCAAAGAGAAAAATGGTTAACGAGAATAATGGAAAAAATCGTTAAATTAGATATTTTATAGTGATCGGAAAGCACAAACACGTGAGTTCATTACATAAGCCCTTTGACTATATTATAATATATGACATGGACTGCAAGTTAACCCGCCTAAACTAACAAGGAGGATTTACACGGGTGTAGTACCAACATGTACTACAGAGAGCCCCGTGTCAAACATACCCTAGTCTCGCAGAAGGAAACTAGAGTACTACGAAAGTACACCTTGAACTTAGTTGAGATTGAGAAACCAAGGTTTAGGACTTAAGGTTTACGTCAAAATTCATCATTCGAGTAAGACATATTGTAGAAAAAAAAATTTCCAACAAAAAACGTTATCATGACTTTATTAGTGGATCTTATAGCCAAAAAAAATTGTAACAAAAAAATTATTTTCAATTTTTGCCTATCTTTGAAATTAAAGGTGCTATAAAATTGCAAAAATTACGAAATTTATTTTTTTACATTTCTGTTACTCCTTCAATTTTAAAGATAGGCAAAAAGTAAAAATGACTTTTTTGTTACGAAATAATAATAATTATGATAATGAAAATTTATTGTAATGTAAGTATGTAAATGTAACACAAAAAATGTCACGCATGCGCACTTTGATTTCATCTTTTTGATTTTCCGCTTCAATCAAAACACGCGATATGGCGATAATGAACTAGCAATCCAGGTACGTAATTTATTACACAGGTGAAGTTCAAAAGTGTTATTTATCGGTTATTTCGAAGTGCTATCGTTATCTTACGATGATTCGTTTTTCAAGTTTTCAAAAATTTCAAGCAAGATGGGCATTGGGCCATAATAAATTAATAATGCCGATACATTATCAAGATTACCTGATTACGGTGGCCAAACTGAATATTTTTTTTTCTTGTCTTCACAAGCTCTAAATCAAAATTCATAACTTCAGTCTTCAAAAATAAAGAAAATTCTAATTTCGGTAAGAAAATCTATCAATAAAAACCGAAGAAACGACCACTGTTGAACTATAAAAAAGATACAGAAAGTTGTGCATGCTTCATCAGTATTTATTTTAATGATTATCCTTCTGTTCTGAATTTTTATGATCGTTTCATCACTTTTTTGACTTGAATCCACCCATATCTATTCGCTAAAGTTGCAGGTTGTGGGGTTGGCGAGAAAGAAAAGTGTATTAAAGAATATTTTCATTTGATAACTAAAAACAATGTACCAGTAAAAAACATGAAATGAAAAACGTTCTACATTAAAATTGTCGTAACGCGGTTCCTTCTTGTTACAATGGTAAAAATATTTAGTCCTCAAAATAGCTTCCGCTGATAATCAGTTGCTCAATCAAACGCAATCCTTGGTAATTTAGATGTATCAAGTCTCTTCGCTTAGTATCGTAATGGAAAAATCTGTGAAACAAGTTACATAAAAAAAAGTTAGAGAGAACCCACGAGTATCATAGTACTTACTCCTCGAAATATTCTAAATTGATTTGCTTAAATCGACTGCTATTAACGAGATTGTTTAAATCAAGCGCTTCGTTGCGATCAACAATATCTAAGAATTGAAAAAAATTAAATAAAAATAATTTATAGCTCTGCATTCATTTTCACTTACAAAAACCTTTTCATGGTTTATGCATACGCTTACGTGGAAAGGATTCAAATTCGCAAGATTTCCTTTTGGAATTAGGAGTAGGAAATTCAGACGCATGACTGCTTCTCTTACCAATGGGCGACGTATGCACAGTTTCTCCGTACCGTCCGTCAGATAAATCCGAACGTTTTTTTTCGTTGGCATCACTTTTTATACATGACTTGATTCTAATTTTCTCAAGAGATAGCAAATCAGACTTGAAAAATAGTACAAACGTCAAAGGACATAATTAGCTCGTCAGTAAAATTTGATACTTACGAGAAAAGCGGCGATGAAAGTGGATTTTGTAAATAATAGTCAATTTTCATAAATTCTGGGAATGCATCGACTACGAATATATCGTCACCTAAATAAAGGAGAAAAACACGAAACATACATTTGCGATATGGGTAGTTTTTAAATGAAAAATACAAGTTTAATACCATTATGAAAGCCTCTCAAATGTTTGTTGTATTCTTCTAATAAAATCCAATGATCTTCATCAGCGGCAAGTCGAGGGACTGGTGGTATCGTCAATATAACTAATTTAGGAACGCCCTTGGTGATCAAATTTAAAACCAGCTTATTTATGTTTCTAACCAATATCGAAGAAGCAGTATTCTGTTGATAAATAGAAGAACTCTTTATTTGCGTTCTCGCACGATACAAAAAAAACTTGGTGTTTAGGACCAACCTTTATTAAATCGTTTGTTCCTATCATTAAAATCACCTTATTGGTCAATCTATTATCATAGCTTTCAATACGTTTTAACAAATCACCAGTTGTTTGTCCACTAACGCAAAAACCAATATACGATACTACAATAACACAACCGCCACAACATACATGAATTTGTCTTTCAAACCGAGAATACATAAATAATACGATGAATTTAAATAAATTTTAAAATACATACATCCACCGCTGGTTTCCCTAGTTTTCTGAAGTAGTTGTTCCGAAAACCTCAAAAACTGACTATCGCCTAGTAACTGGAAACCGTTCCACAAAGGCTTCTAAAAATCATGAAGAACGCAACGATAAGAGCAATTATAAATACATAGATCGCAAATACAGCTAACGATTGTGCATCGTGATTGATAAATTTAAAACTGACTTTTACTAATTTGAGACTACTCACCATAACTTGATGATTCTGATGCCATGGATACAATGAGGATGTCTTACTATCGTTGAACATCCTAAAAGTACTAGTTGAACACCAAAGTTTCAACGATGCTTTCAATTACAAATTGAACACGAATGCCGCTGCTGTTACCAGTGGTAATCGGACATTTCAGAAGTTTTGATGTTAACGCTGATCGATTGATCACCTATTTTACTTTTCAAAGTAAAATGAGATGATAAAAAATAATTTATTCACGAAGAATCGTTGTTGACAAAACATTTGAAAATTCCGCTTATCAGATCATTATGCATTTCTATTGGTTAATTTTTTGGTTCAACATGAAACTCGAATGAAACGTGTAAACGAAACGTATGATGAATCGTCAAGTCAACAAAATCATTAAATTCTTATCAGTTCGGTTTATTTTTTTTTTCTTTTTATTTGTAGAAAATTTCGATTTTCGAATTTTTGTACTTGTCTTCTTTCTATTTCATTTTTATCTTTTTTTAAATTTATTCGAAGTAATTTCAATGAAAAAACTGACGATTATACGGTACAATTGGAAACATTGAACAAGTTACAATCATGGATAAATCCAAGGTTTCAGTCATTATTCTGTTTAGCTGCCATAAATTTTGATGTTTTTCGAGTTTCTTCACTTTTAATTTCTTTTTTTAATATTTTTCAATAGCTATTAGAAGAGAATGTGCTTCCTATCGAGAATCAAAAGATCAAAGGGAAATTCAAGCACGTCATCCTTATAATTCCTGCTCTGGTAATAATGTCGTCAAGTCTCTATGTTTGAATCATAATATCTCCTTCACGTCAAATTCCAGGACGAAAGATGGGTTACTAATCGCAGTTTTGGATATTACGTTTTTCCACCGGCTAAACTAAAAAATGGCAGATATTCCTCTGGTTCAAAAGACGAATGGCTGAAGACGATGTCGGTTATTCTTGACGATATTTGGTGGCTGTGTGAATTGCCATATCATAAGTAAGTAATATTATCGCATATGTATTCCTGCCTCTTTACCGCGATAGTGTAAGCACGATTATTTCAGATTTTGGAGCCAAGTTATATTTCACAAAGAAGCTATGAATACTATTCGATCGTTCTTACATTTAGCACCTTTACAAAAGTTATATTTCAGAATTGAAGACGAGGAAATTTTCAGCATGTTTAAACGAATTAAGAAAGCAGTGTTTCAGTTTTTAAAACGCATTTCTAGGAGCAAGGAATCAAGCGTGAGCATCAATATGATGACTATTTGAAAGTACATACGTATTGTTACTTCATGCGAATTTATTACAGTTGCACTTCATGGGAGAGAAGAAATACGAAGAAGTAATGACGAACGGTAATTTAGTACCAATATCTTTGATTTTTTGCATTTGTTCCATCTACGAAAAAGAAGAACAAACCGAAAAAATGATTCGCGATTTGTTCCTTCATAATAAAAGTTTACGATTAGATGAAGCTGTAATGAGAACTACTCAGGTGATTTTTAAATGTCTTTTGTCAAAAAAAAGCATAAATAGGTATACTTAATTCTATGTCGATTGCAGTTGTTCAGTTATATTCATAAAAAACTCAGAAACAGCTATAAAGATATGAAGAAAAATATTGAATATTGCGAGTGCGATGATTTGAGTGAAATATTAAATACTTATAGAAAATCTATTGTTACCGCAATTCAGTGCGCAACCACCGCGGCAATGAGTATATCAAATTTCATATCTGTCTATAAAGAGGGCTGTAACGTACTTTCGAATTACGATTTTGAATATCAGTAAGTAGGGTACTCATTTTTAAATTTGGTACTTGTCTTGAACATTTTGTAACTTGATTCTTTTTACTTCAGTATAATCAGAACATATAAAAAATTGCTGGTTTTACTCTATCAAGAAGTAAATCTATTATTTGTTGGTACACCTTTTGAAGAGGTGCGCGTTCGTTTAATTTCCATGATTAGCATTTCTAGAATTCAATTCCTGAAAATTTTCTACGATTGTTTAATGTGCGGCTTGGATAAACTGAGGTACCTATATAATTATACATCATTTTATGGTTTACATATTAATGTCGTGCTTACGATTTGAACTATTATTATTATTATTTTTGTAGCAATAAGCGTGAATCTTTCGATGTTGTCCATAATTATGTGAGAATTATGAAATTCTCTTTAAAAGTAGAGGAGTTTGTCTTTGATTTCAATAGCAAATACTGCGTCGAAGAAATCGCCAAAGCATTCAAAAAATGCAATTCAGATATGTGAGTATGTCGTTTGCAGTAATTCTGGTTATTTTCTCAATATTTTCAATTTCAATTTCAATTTTATTTTTCAGAGATCTTACTGAGGTGAATCAAATAAACAAAAACATGATAGAAACGTATCAGAAGTTGAAAAATCAAGCTAATGATTTTTCGAATGATGCAACCTGTTTGAATGGCACCTCTACAATCAATGAAAATTGCTTGGAAGAAGATTTTAAGAATTTAAAACTCGATGATCCTAAAGAAATGAGTTCGTTTATTGAAAATTATTGTTTCGATTTTGACATTGAAGCGGAAAATGAGAGCGAAACGGAATCGATCGATTCAAATACATCACACGGTACTTGAAAAAATACCGCGAATTTAAAAAAATGAATTTTTGTCATCTTACGTAATTTTACAGAATGTTGTAGTTCTTCAGAGTACAGCGATTGGACTAAAAGTGACGATAGTGGATCCGAATATGAACATTACTTATCGGGCGGTGAATCTGAAGGAACAGATATACGTAGAAAGGAATCGAAAGATTTTATTAATGATATTTCTAGTAATCAAGTAAGACGATCTGAAATTGCGTACGACCAACCTGGGCCTTCGGGCGTGAATACAAAAAATTCTCAAAAGGTAAACCAGTTCAGAAATGATTAAATCGACAAACGTTTTTATTTTTCGCATTTTTTAAAATGTTATTTAGATTCCATCCGAGTTGGGCATTGGTATAGCTCAGGTAAAAGATGTGCTACCTCATTTAGGAGATGGATTTATCGTGGTAAGTAACGCAACATTTTCTTATTCAAGTATTCGTGTACTATTGCAACATTTGGTGATTCGTGTTCCTTGGGCAGATGTGTTTAGAACATTACAAAAAAGACCCGTCTGCTGTTATTAACGCAATTTTGGAAGATAATTTGGTTTCGTCATTAAAGTCAATTGATAGAAATTTGCCATTCATACCGCCTGATTTATTAAAGGTAAGAAAATGTTTTCAAATCGAAAATTAATAAATGAAAATTGATGCCACAATACGCATTTTTCTGTTTAGGATTCAAATTATAATGCTATAACAACAAACGTGGCTCGTAATGAACGGCCTTTGAAAGAACTAAAGTAAATTTTCAATTGTTTTTAAAATTATTTTTTCCATATTCTCTACTAATCCGATGTTTAATTGGTTATAGGAAAGTGGATTACGCCAGTTACACGGACATGTTAAATGACAAAAAGGAAATCGAAACTTTTAAAAACATGTATGAAAAATATCAAATTGTCTCTCATGATTTATATGACGACGACGTCGAAGAAGATTATGAGGAAGATGTTATAGCAGCTATTGAAGCAGATCCTGAAAGGTTAGATTTTATATTCTTACCATGATTGATAATAAAATCATTATTTATTTGAAAATGTTATTTTTTCAGTTTATACGATAGTAGTATAATACATACTACTTACGATAATTTAAGAAACGGAACTTACGTCAAATCAGACGACGAATTCGAAAAAGAAGAATCGTATGAAGCGCCTGAACCTGTGATTGCCAAAAATCCGCTTGATTTTTGTGAAAATCCAGAAATCACTCGCGCACGAAACGAGCAGAGAAGAAGAGCAAAAGAAGAGAAACGCCACAAAAATTCGAATTACTCGAATAATCGAGGTAAAAAAGTCTTCGTGTATTTTTCTGTTTTTTTTTTTTTTTTTTTTTTTTTTTTTTTTTAATTATTCATGTCGACTCGACAGATAAACAATCAAGTTCAACGAATGAAAGTAACAATACGAACCGTGAAAGGCATTTCAAAAATGTACACAAGTCGAAAAATGCAAACCATAGCAGAAGATTTTTGTCCGACCGAAAAAGAAGGGTTTAAATTTAAAGTGAGCGTATCGCCGAACGTTTCCTGTGATAATATTCTTTATTTTTTATTAATTTAAAAAAGTAGTAGTTTGTTTTCGATTAAAGGAGTATTCATAAAGATGAAGTTCGAGCGTTTTTTAATTGATTTTTAGGTACCTATTAGTAATTTGAAACATTACATTTTGTCTGTAATGAAAAAATACCGAATTTTTGTTTTGAATTACGAAGAAACAATCTTTTTTGAATGAGATTTTGTAATGCGATAAAAAATAAAATTGTGATACGTATCGTATTCATTTTGTTTTACAATTTTTGATTTTGGTAGAATTTTTTTTGAGCGCAAGTGAAGTAATCTATTCTATAACTTATGTTGTGTTTCTTTTACGTACCGGTATAAAAGATAGTTGGATAATGCAAAGTGGTCCAGCAACGTAATTAATAATTGTTAATTAGTTACATATTACGAGTATTTTAGGTGGTACTTTTTTCGCTCAAATTCAGCGTAAAATTATTTCGCGTTAGTGATTATCAATTACCTAACATTTTATGTATATTTCTTTCAAATCAGATATATTCCCTGGCTAACGTAGTCTCCCTTTTTTCTGATAATAAAATAAGACAACACATTCTCATGTCTATTTTGATAAAATTGTCGAAATACTTAAAAAGTCAAAGTTTATTATACGAATTTGTATCAGTTCTAAAACAGTGGTTTACTACCTAGTACCTCTACCTACGTATAAGGGAATAATCGTTGACTAGTCGCTAAAAACCAAAACAACTGCCTTTCGTAATTATGTCAATGAATTGTCGGTAATCGTATTACTCCGTAATCCTCTAATAAAACAGGTAGAAGGCGGCGGTATTTATATATTCTTAGAATATTTCTTCATTCTAAATAACCTTTTAGTTCATCGCGATAACCTTTTTCTTTCTTTCATTCTACAACATAATGAGTCGATTATCAAATGCAAATATTTCAAATTCAATTGGGTCGCGATTACTTTTTAACAACTTCAAACTATCGTCCGCTGTCAATTGTTGGTAAGTTTTATTAAATTACTACGCTGGCTGTAAAGTTACATTTCGAACAGAAGTTTTCATTAACGAGTGTTGATATTATTTTGCTTCAAATAACTTTTACTACCACTTACTTTTCATCTTATCTAACGAAGTGAGTTTGTTACCTACCTGTAAAGAATACAATATCATCAACTCAAAATAGTACCTAAGCATGCAATAGCTGTGGTCTACTATTGATTCATGTCCGCTTAAGACGGCCGCGAAAAATGTTGAAAAAAACGTTTTTTTTTTACGAAAAATGAGGCAGAATAATCTAAGTCCAGTTGTTTTTATTTGTGCAGATCACCAGGCATAAAGCTTTCTTGTGATGTGAAGCGACAAATGAATGAAAATAAAAATACCTAAAGGATAAAAGGGTATGTAATGTAGTACGTAGATGTACTAACTATGTAGCCTATATCACCTGATAGTGACGTCTAGGTATACTATAACTTACATAATTATGTATTTAGTCATACGGTCACTAGATTTTCCTTCTAGATGGCTAATGGCTACATTATTTTTCAGTATCGTCTTCAGAAATTAAATTTACTTTTCACACGCCATTTTCTCTCTTGGTCTTAAATCGGAATTAAAATAATCTACTTTCAATAAAAATTCTCGAAAATGTCGCCTTTGTGCTGCATGTTTTATTTGTTGAGCTTGTGTATTGTGCCAAGTAAGTCCGCTTGAATGATAAAAGCGAATTGAAATATAAGAAAAATAATATTGCTCAAATTAACAAGCTATACGAGTCATGCTTTTGTAGGTATGTGTACTTTGCTGTGTTATGAATGTAATAGTATGGAAAATTCACTATGCTCTGATGGAAACTTGGTTCGTGAAGACATCAATCATAGTTTTCTCAAGGTTTGCGAGGGAAAAAATTCAAATTATGTTGAAGAATACAAGAGACCTCTGTGCCGAAAGATAGAACAAAAAAGTAACAACACTTAATTATTGTAAATTTAATGAATTATTGGTTGGTTTAAAATTCCACGTAAATAAACGTATTTGTTGTTGCCTACTCGTGGAATTTCAAGGAAACTCGTATAGTCAATCGGAGGAGTACGTGCATAAAGGATTGCATAGCCAATTTTCATAGGAAAAAGCACCAAAATCCGTGTAACTGCTCGAGAAAATTGTAATCGTCGATTATTGCTCTATCGGACAAATCACTATACCAGTATACGTCTACGAATTGAATATTATATCACAAAATTGCTCAATTTTATGAAAAATTGAAGTTACAGAAGTTTATTTTGAGCCTTCTAAGATTTCACAACTTCAGTTATTGATCAAATGGGACAATTTTTTGATATAACATCCGATAGTCTACAATTTTAATTTTCCAAGCCGGTTACGAGAATTTTAGTGATTTTTCATGCAAAAATTGGTTATGCAACCCACTATATTTTGTAGTCCTGTCTTGAAATTTATTGTAGAGGTACTTGGATGCTTGGTAATTAGCATTGCTTATTTTAATTTTAAAAAATTCTCATCGATGGTGTTTCAGTTAAAGTACGTAATAATATGAGGGTAATCAAAAGAAGTTGCGGTTACGAGTTGCATCAAAATATAGATAAAGACGTTTGTTATAAAACGCGCACCGAAGACCATGAAGAAGTTGTTTGTCAATGCTTTTCGCCAAAATGTAACAACGCTAATATAAAACATTCGAATATTTATGTGAGTTTTGCATACTGTTTGTTAGTCGTTTTTTGTTATTATCAACGATTTTCGTCATTTATCAGTGTTTCATAAGTAATTGTACAACTAAGTAGGTAATTAGGTATACCATATTATTACTACGGTATAAGTGCAAGAAATCAGTCCGGTACTATAAAACATACTAATAATAAAAATAAAATGGCGAACCAATCTAAAAATGCAATAACAATGCTCGTAAGCGAAGAGTTTTTTTTTTTGTTTTAATGCCTAAAAATACGCGCATCATGAGTCATCCAATTGTACGTAGGCCTATTTCACTTTTTTTTTGAATTTCAAACCAGAAAATAGTGTAACCGAATGAATTTTGTAAATAGGTACCTCTAGGACGTTAATCGATGTTAATTATCCGTAAAAACAAATAAAAGACTATTTTTGATTAAAATTTTTCTTTTTGTTTATGATAAGTTATATCAATCTTATTTTGAAGTTTAAATTGATGAAAAAAAAAATCGCTAAGGCGTATTGAAGATAACGAGAGGGGGGAGGGTAGTTTGTCTTCAGAACTCATATACTCCCCGTGGGTACTCGTATTAGGTAGTACTTACTCGTACCATAAAAGCCAGCTACAATAATATTATTATAAAAAGTTTCCATTTGAATTATACGTAATCACGTACCTAAGACTACCTATATCCATTACCTATTTATTGTGTTGTAGAAATTGTACAAAAAAGAAAAGTGATGGAGTAGTTGATTCTTAATTGCTTTTTCAAATTTTTCATTTACTTAGGTAATTACTAATTAGGTATATGGTATTCGAACTTACAATACCTATCACTCAACTACACTTATCTTATTACGTCATGAGGAATATCTTAGTTGAGTAATCGCTATCAAGTGCTCGTATGATGTTTTATTCGATTTTTTTTTCGTTGTTTTTGCTCTAATTACTTCGATTAAAATTGAAGTTTATTCAATAAAAATAAAATATATAAATGTTAAGCGTATTGTTTATTTTCTTTCACTTCTAAAGAAAATGATAAGATTTCTTAAAATTATGTAGGTACCAGCTAGGTGGTAAGTAGCTAAGTAGTAAGTACATACGCGTAGACATACCTAACCTATACATAGGTAAGTTTAGGGAAACAAAATAAAATACAGATTACTGATTCAAGAATGAAATCATTGTGAACGTGTTTAAAAATAAGTACGAGTAATAAGAATTAACACGCTTCAATAATTCCTTTGTGCCATGTTTGTGTAGTAGTACACATAGTTCTTGAGAGTGGGTACTGGGTAGGTACTGGTAGGTAGGTGTAGGTGTAGGTGTAGGTGTAGGTATAGCTAGCTAGCTAAGCTATTTCTTGCTTGCTACCTTCCACCAGCCTGGCAGAGGTAGAGGTAGGTAGTTAGGTACTATATCTTATCAATTACTTCACCGGAAAACCGGAAATTAACCTCGTGTACACAACGCAACCTATAAATGACAATTTTCTTCAATGAAACGTTAATAATTTACTCGTTAAAATTAAATGACAGCTATACTTGTGGTAAGATATTGCCTTATACTCGATATTACAAAATACAAACACCGTAAAATATTTGTTTCCCTGACACAGAATAAGTAACGAGATTAAACGACGAAGAAGAAAACGACGATTTTTCTCATTTTTACACACTACTGCTTCTACTACTACTACTACTACTACTACTACTACTCTTTTTTTTGGCCAAAATTAGTTTTTTGTTTTGATTTGTTTTCTTTTTTTCTAGAAGGGAAGGGAGGTTGATTTGGGATTTAATTTTGTGGATTTTTCTTTTTTGGTTTTTTGGTATGTGGTTGTAGTCAACTAGTCACCACCCCCGTCGCTCGCCCGTTTTGCGGCACAGACGGGGTGATTCAACTGAATGCGCAGTACACAAACATTGCTTTGTTTATTTTACTTTAATTTATATTGTTAATAAAAATTTTTAAATTATTGTTCAAAAATTTTATCAAGTTTGTCTATGTACGTTACGTATACTTACGTATGTCTATGTACACGTAGTTCAAATGGATAATTAACTAGGTAACATTAAATTACAATTTTTACAAGATTCTTATACGTTTTATTGATCGAGCAGGTATCTACTATCTAGTATCTAGGCCTGCCTAGAATCTACGAGTAATCCATCGAAAATTTACATTTTGCACCGTACGGTATGCTAAATAATTGTAGTTAAATTTGAATTGTTTGGAAGCTAAAATTTCTGTTCGTTTAACGAATACGTAGATATACGAGTAACTTTTTCGTTGAAACAAGGTGGTCTACATACCAGCCCTTTTAACTCGCAAAACACTAGGTAATTAGGCTTACTCTTTCTACTTAACCTCAATTAGTAAAAATAAATGTGGTTCAATCCCTTAATAGACACGGCTCATATTTCCTTCATTTTTTGCAAGTACCTATTAATTATCCTCCAACGCAGTTCCGCGTTTAGTGGGTAACCCAGAGTGTTGGTGCCTTAAAAAATATATTCATTGAAAAGTCCTTGTGTGATGGCATATTTATACCGGAAAGATGAACGTAAATTAAACTATCACCCTGTACGTTAACATAATTATGCTAAGCAAATTCCAGCTTGTAAATACTTTGCGAGAGCTGTTGCAATAATCTGAATCGCAAATTTCGCAAAATCTAATGGACGAATCTGTTCTGCTGCCATTTTTTAAACTGTCGCATACAATATCCGATAATATAGAACAGTCTCGAATCACTATATGCTCGTTGTTATCTAAAACAAAATACTGTATGTAATCAATTATCAGAAAATATTCGCGTCTTACCTATCGCCGAATTTATACTAATGACTGAGTAACGGCTAAACTTTTTCTTCGCTAGTTTTGGCGTGAAAAATTTAGTAAGTAAATGTTTTTCATAACTAACTACCTACCTACCTAAGTACCTACCCATCCACCCTACATTTTGTCGATATCATAAATAATAAGAATTAGAACGGGAGAAGGGGGTAATCGTGATTTTTTTGATACTTGTACGTTGTCTTGACATAATGGTAAATATGTAAAGTTAATGTTGCTTAAAGAAGCATGAAGCGTGAAGATTTTTTCCATGTCTTTACGAGCAGTCTTATTAAAATGTACCTGATATGAAGTACCCACAATACAAAGTGTACAGTGCACAGTACACAGGTATGACTCTGTAATTACCTAACAGGCTATAAACGTTAAACATGGGATGACGAGCTAACGTTTAAAACGCTGAAATTAAAACAAGAAAAGTAACAACAACCACAATGGAAATGGCCGAGTGAAAATAAAATTGACTCTTACGTATTTGCACGAGTCAGTACCAAGTAGGTAGCTAGGTACTAGGTAGGCACTTAGGCAGTAGGCACTAGGCAGCAAGGCACTTGAGTAACAGAATTACACGCTGAGTATGACTTATAAATCACCTAAGGCTTGGAAGATGACATCACTATCCATCTTGGTTAACTTATCTATTTTATACTTACCGATAATTTCAACTTTCTGACACGCCGAATACTGGCTCTGTTCAGACATCTTGCTCAAGGCATATTTTGAATTAAAATTCATCGATATTCCCAAGGCTGACATTAAATTGGAGAAATGTGAGATGAATTGACGCGTAGAGACTTCATTAGAACAATCAACAATATTCGAATTCACGTTAGCCGCGGTAAAATTTGAAAAAAATGGATCCAAACACAGCTTATCCCGCTTTGAATTGCACGAATAACATTTGATAGAGTTGACTAATCGGACAAAAAAACGTCAACTTTTGTGTAGGTATGCAATTTGCACATACGAGTAGGAGTAGTTGAAGTGTAAAAAGTGTAAAAAGTGTAAAAAATCACTCTCTCGATGAATTAATAAAAAACTTACCTTTATGTAAAACACATACGAGTGTTATCAGTAAGCATTTAAGAAAGAAGAAATTTCGTAGAAACATGTTTGTTGTGTTCATTCAATTCCGAAAGCATTGACAGTTCGATTTCGTTTGCCGCATTTTTTGTAAAATAAAGTTCTGGTAGCGTGTAAGATGGCTGGATAGCCCAAGTGGATATGTACCGGCTTTGATTGATTTACACAATTTAAGTTATTCATTTATTATTTACATCAATCGAACTGTATCACTGAAGTGGTAACGTTAACGTTAATGTCAGAATTGAAATGTTGATGGAAAGAATGAAAGTGTTTTCATTTACTTTTACGGATTTGGAAAATAGGTAATTTGTTGATGGCCGGTTGAACGATAATTAGAAAAATCAATAAATTCGTTTTGGTTGAAACTTGAAACGACGATGATGTCAGATACGTACCTACTATAAGGTAATATCTGGTAATATCTGATTTCGATGTTTTCACTCGTGGCAAATTGGGCTTGGCTCCGAGTAGCTACACCTAAATTTATAAATGGTACTCGTATTTGCCCATTGCTCATATTTTATTTTTTCGCCTTTGTAACGTTCATAGAATCGTATTCTCAAATTGTTTTTTCATTTTATTATTTACGCGTATTATCATTCTCCACTGTGTAAATACGAAATATGTGTGGGTGTAGGTACCTAATACCTATACGTAGTTACCTACATTTGTATCTCATTTGTCATTTCATGTCGTTTTTTTGGATTACGATTAGGATTGGGATTGGGATCGGGAGTAGGTTAGTAATAGGCTATAGTGATTGCAACTACTCGTACACAGAATAACTTTCTTACCAGCGAAGATCGCTAAAATAGGGAATCGTTCCGCTAGAAGAAAAATAAGTACCTACCTAGTATATTTGGTACTTTTGTAGCGCTATTATACTACTAATACAATCGTATAAATCAATCGTGATGGTTTCGTATCATTTTCAAAGAAAAATTTCACTTTCTTCATTGACTGCGTCAAATCGGTTGTGAAGCCAGTTCGATACGGTAATTTGATCACTTTCCCCCGGAATGGACTTACCAGTATGGTTAACACTCAGCAGTTTCTTGTGGCCATTGTATTTGCTACAATGTTGAATAACAGTATCGATTATGCAATTTTTAAAATGGTTATTTGTTACAAAAAAAAAGAAAAAATCTAACGAGCACAAAATTCGTGAAGTAAGGAAAGTGTGACTGATGCGTGAAGATCGTTTCTTAAACGCAAGTTTTGGCTCATTAAAAAATTAATATTTTATAATAAGTTTTTTGAAGAAAAAGTATAAGAACGATTTATTTTGTATGTACCTGTACTTACTAGAAAAAAAAATCGCTTTCTTTTTCTGTGCTTGGAATAAAAATTAATGCGAGTGGGACAACCACGAGTACAAGTGAGAGTACGTTTGTCGTTTAGGTTTATCAAGAGACACGATACCGGGTGTTTAATTGTTTATTTGAAACCCTGCCACTCAGCGAGATGCAACACCAGCTGAGAAAAATTTCGTCAAAAAATTAATTAGGTACCTATATGATGACTTTTTTCAACTTTTTCAAGATGTTGGTATCACTGCTCTGGCAGGGTTTCAAATAAATACCCGATAGGCTATACAACGTACAGTACCTAACCTACCTAGTACCTACTACCTACGTACCAAGTAGTGGGTGCTAGGTGGCTAGATAGGTAGTTGAATAATTACGCAAACGTTTATCGTAAAAAGGAAAATAATGAGTTGAAGCTTTCAAAAATATGAAAACCACGCCTCGCTTATTCGTTGCAATAAAATCCGCAATAAAATACGGAATGTAGTAAGTTTAAAATTGAACATTTACATTTTTCCACGTTCTTTCTGCACTCTTAACATAAATACATACGCGTATATGTGTACGAGTACGTATGTATGTAACTAATCTTTACTTAAAAATGAATCACTTTCGTAAAGTTTCGACGTTTTTTTTTTTTTTTTTTTTTTTTTTATTACCGCGAGAAGAATTTACGTACCTACACATTCAAGAATGACATTGAAAATAAATTGAAGCTTTCCTTAATTACTACATAAATAGGTGAAGTTTTGTCTACGTGAATCAATGGTTCTAATAATTTTTGTATGAATGCACTAGACCACTCGACAAGTTGACAGCGTCATTTTTCACAAAATTCGCAAAATATTCGTAAAAATATTAAATGAAGAATTGAAAAATTACTCGTGTAATTCAACAAAAAATTGCACAAACAACCAAAAAGGATGCCAAACACCTAATCATACCTTTAATAAAACGCAAAAGGATGCGATAATTTCATTATTCACGGTTAATTTGTCAAATTACGAGTATATTCGACAAGTGCGAGCCTGGTGCTCTACTTTTCATTATTATCGAAAAAACCTGGCATTAGATTTACAAGTAGGTTGAAATAGCAAAAATTGCGTATCCCGTTGATTTGCTTGGCTGGTGCTTATTAGGCCTACTCGTATGTAGAAGATACGAGTATGCATGCATAGGTAAATGTCTGTAATGCTGAGCTGAAATTGGTAAGTTCGTCTTGCAGATGCAGATAAAGACCATACGATATTAGTTGAGTAGGTACAGGTAGCTAGTACGAGTAGCTACAGCTAGTTACAGAGGTACTCCTACTTCAAAATGTCCAGATATACTCATACGTCCATCTACGTGCATTACGAAGCACTGATTCGTGACACGCCTTCTATATTTTTCTTTTTTCACGCCGTTTTACAGTCGTACATATTGATGAAAACAAAGCTGGTAAACAAGCGTGTACAGGAACTACGCAGAAAAAATTATTAAGCAGATAGTTTTTCTTCACAATAGCAACTGTTACGTAAAATTATCACCCATTTATTAGCATTATAATAACATACGATGACACATTTTACACGTTTTCTTTCAAGCAACAAACTTCATTTCCTAAAATTCCATTTTTACTTTTTTTTGTTTCGTTTTAGTGGCGCGTACAAACGAAAGGGAACACGTCGTGTTTAAGCCCACCAATCTCAATCACGATCCTCCACTTCAAAAGCTTCGTGTGTAACCGAGGTATCCATATCCACGCCAACCCTTAGCATCAGAGCGTCCTATTGAAACTCCGCACGAGGGGTGCTCCTCATATCGATGTGGACCCTCGTTGCTGGCTTCTCAACTATTCACAAGCAAGACACCCTCACCACTTCCTATCCCAAAGACTGACCAGGTGATTAGTGACTGCCTACCAACCCTCTACCCTCCACTCATGAGGTGAGAGGTTTTCTTGTAATGTATGGGTACATTTCGACACCTAGACTATAAGTGACTCCCTGGACACGGCCCTTCTGTATAAGTGAACGCGTTCGCAATAGACCACCCAATCACAACAGGGGTTGAAAACCATTTAAGGAATAAAAACTTCCTTCGTTCAAAAATCCAATTCCTCCCTAATTCATTATCAAGTAGGTACTTGAGTATAGACTTTGTTTAACGACTTCGATTATGCAAGAAAAATCGTAAAAATGCGAAATTCGCGCAAACTACTCGCCACGTTTTTGTTTAGATAGCTATTTTTTCAAACCTGTCAGAAATAATTAAATCGCATACGTTCGATATCATCAAAAAAAAAAAAACAGATACTGCATATATATTACATACCTACAGTACATATACATACGAGTATTTTGCACGTGTCTCATCAAATACGAATTAAAAAATTGAAGCGAGAAATTAAACCGAATAAAATGTAATTTTATGCTAACTCACTGGACAGATTTCTCCGGGAATATTCTATTCGTCAGATTTAACCCGAAAATTAAAAATTTTATTGTCTCGACCTTATTTCTTTTTTTTTTTTGATTTTGTTAGAATTGACACGGATGAGTCACATAAATAACGGAGATGAATTTTCACGCTGATTCCAATTAGACTCGTATTTTCATCGGAAAAAAAGGTGGGGGTGACATCAAAGTCGCTAGGAGACTGATCCGATCCTTTTGTACAGACCAGTTCAGTTCATCGATGCAGTTTTCAAGCGTGATTTAGGAGAACTTGTCGTCGTCGACTTGCATTTATTGTTCCCGCCAACTACTTCATATTGGTTCGCGAAATTCGTGTATTTTTTTAGTTTTATTTAAGAGTTTTAAAAATGAGTAAAATGTATAGTTTTATGGTTTTCGCGTTTTTCGCCGCTGTTACGTTTTCCAATTTTCAAACAGGTAAGCGATCGAGTGATTTTTTATTTTATTACGAGCCGAGATTTTGCGCTGAATACGAATGGAATACAAGTATACTCGTAGTTTCCCTTGTTTTCGAAATACGTGACCGAATTTCTCGGTTTGGGGGTTAATTGTAAAATTTATTTGGGCAAGTTTCATTTTATTTCGTTTTTTTTTTTTTTTTTTGTAGGAGTTAATCCCTAAACATATTATTATCAATTCGTTAAAGCAAAAACTAAACTATTTACGGTTCTTGAAATGAGTTTTTCAATAGTGACTTCTTGCGTTCATACATACCTGCTGTACAGTATTTGATTTTATTCAATTTTTTATCAGAGGGAATACATTGGATCAACGTATATAGAAGTTAATTTGATAAATGAATAGATATTTAAATGAGTAATTTACTCGTATTTGACAATTCTTAAAAACTTTTTCATTTATGACTTTTTCTATTCACATCTTGTCGTATGTCCTTTTGTAAAGGAGAGAAATCGAGAAAACATAATAATCTAGAAATTAATCTACGTAGCACCTAACTAAGGGTAGGTAGCTGGGTACTACCTACATAACCTACATAATTATATCTACTTACCGGGTACCTAACCTACCAATGTATTAATATACAATCACTGGAACCAGTCATTGAAACACATCCTACATATTATACAATTTTTAAAAGAAATCTTTTCCTAGCAGAAGTACGAATTAATAAACACCAAGATTTTCCATAATTTTTTTTCGTCTCGTCGAAACTTCGTGAGCCGGAGCACCTTTCCCCTCCCTCGAAACAACGTTTCCCGAATTGATCTTGTTAGAAATAATTTTCAACGGAAAATTGAGAAAATTGATATTTAGTAGAAAAAGTCAACTGAAATTCTGTTACGCAAAATGACGCTCCGAAACATGATTTTTTGCGGCAGTTTAAATTATCGACGATAACGAAGACAAGTTTATCCTTCATTATGAACGCGAGTAATTTTCAAGGCGGTACTTGTTTATAAAGGTAACTAATAATTATATTCCGCAGGATATGGTTTCAAATGTTGGTTCTGTAGTTCGTCAATAGACAAAAGGTGTGGAGATCCATTCAATCACACCGACACCTTAAGACAAGAAGAATGTAACGCCGCATACTACACAAACACCAATGTCAAATTCGTTTGCAGAAAAGTTAAATATCGCGGTGGTGAGTAATTTATAAATTTTATAAGAATACAATATTGCTAGTACTTGTATGAAAAACATGTTAAGGTATCGCCGAAATATTCACACAATTGAAATTAAGCCTAATACTTTGGTACGTGTTAATAAGTTTCAAGTTCACCATGACTCAGTATATATTTGTATTTTGTCTGTACATATTTTACTAGCTTAACCTTGTGTTTACTTCGGTAGGTATGGAAAAAAAAAACACTTTTAAAACAACATAAATAAGGTTAAGTTAATAAAGGAATAATTTTTCGTGAAAATACGTTTTGATCGTTTGTAGATAAACCAAGATAGTAGATATACAGTATGTACTGTACATGTACCTACTCGTAGATCGTATTACTCGTATGAAGAGGGGAAAGTAAAGGAGACACGACACGAGTTTCATTTAAATACTCGTAGGTACCAATGATGGCGGATTGAAAAATTGTTGTTTTTGCAACTAAAAAAAAAAAAAAAGAAAAAAAACGTTATTCGTTTTTGAATTTCGATGCCTGTCATTTAAAGCCAAACGGTAAGTAACGCGAGTGGCGAAAAAACACTCGCTGTACGCGTAATTACGATGACACTACCTACTTCTTCCGGAGCACGCGTTGATGACCCGTAAATTAATTAACCATTCAAAAGTCATTGTGGGGTAGCGAGACATAAACAGGCATTTATACAAAAGATTCAATTAACATCGTTTCGTATTCCAAGTAATTCTAAATTAATTTTTATTAAACTGGTGGTCCGGCCGCATTAGCGTCTAGGAATGTAAAAATTATTCATTTCAAACGCGCAGGGGCAAATTATTGAAATAATTAGTCTGGATTATATTCACATTAGAAGGTGGAACGAAGCTTCATATCCGGTCTTTTGAGAAAAGGCACTGATGACTCATTTATAATGTTTAAAATTGTACTTGTACCAATGATACATACACATACACATACACATACTGTGCGTAGACGCAGACGTAGACGTGCAATACATTTCGCGGTAACTTATCGTTGATTCACGTGCTAATTGAAGTATCAATTTTTTTTAATTCGCTCTTGTTTTAAGGCTGAAATTTATATTGGTTTGCGTTCTATTTCGATAAATACCGTACGTTCTGTGAAATAATAAAATTTTAGCGAACGAAGGTACTTACTACTTACTGATCAGTAGGCTAATTTTAAGATGCCCTGCATCTGTACCTGTCTCGTACTTACCTACTACTCGACTGACGGCTACTCACACGTTTCATCTGAATAATTTCTCCCCTTAAATAAGGTTTATACAGATATTTTGCGTGTTCGAATGTAGGTAAAACTATTTATGTAAACAAACGCAAATTATATATAGGTATACCTAGTTACGTTGTATATAACTTTAACTAGATTATCAACGTGTTTCCTGGAGCAGTTTTTTTTTTTTTTTCAAAGCCCTATCTGTCCAAAAATAATTAACGATACGAACTTGTTGAGTTACGCACGCAGAACTAAACGCAGGAAATCATCAAGGACGCGAAGAGGAAAACAATTTTTGATTTTTCTTCATTTTACATACCTACTAATCGGTGTATTGGTCAGAGCAGCGGTGAATATTGAGAACAATGCGCGTTAAGTACAATACGAATGGGGGAGGGGGAAACGATACGCTCTTGACATTAGGAATTGATACCATTCATTATGACATTGGAATTGCTCGAATTCCATATGCGATTTATTATGTACCGTATACGAATTATACGTAATAAGACGTAATGACAAAATTTGTATGAAATTATACTGTATGTACTCTAACGACGCGACGCGCGTACATTCATTTCGCACAATACGAGTACAGTATACTGTATGTTTGTAATGTACCTCTACCCAGTACCCAGCTAGTACAGCTACCTACTAACTACTTGAACGTATTTTTATGCATTAAAGTATTCGTGTTATTTGTGATTACAAAATATTTATAAAATATTTAGCGGCTCGATTTCAATAATTCCTTTCGAAGAATTTTAATTTACTCGTAATACTCGTATAATGCCAGATTTAAAAATAGTACCGAACCAATGTGTTCACAACTTCAATTGTTCCCATACGCCATACGCCATACGGTATGAAGTATGCACCTTCAGACTTGTAACTTAACGAATATGTAGTTAGTTATGTATATGTACGTCTACGTAATACGTATTTAGGTCACATTTGAGTAAATAATATGCGAAATCATGCGCATCTGCAAGTTTTACAATAGAATACACATACATACGAGTATACTGTAGGTAAGTTCAAACGTACCGTTGGCCCTACCCTTGTGATGTCCTTCATGCATTTGCCTACCTACGAGTAGGTATACCTACTTAAAATCGCTAATTTTCATTCTTATCAGTTATCATTGCTGATAAACAAATTCGATACCTAATTAGGTAATCGATAGTTTATTAGGTACTTTACTTATACGCGCTGGTTTTTTCTAAAACCTTAAAATTTACTCACCGAATTGCTTTTTTGTTTAAGCCTCTTACGCGTATCTGTCATATTTAAGCTATCGAATTTCTAGGTATTTTCTACTTTCTGGTTTCTTATATACCATACGTAGGCTATAATATAATTTCAGATAATAAGGTACCTCTACCTAGCTACCTACCTATGAAAAAACATTACGCTTAATTGCGTTTTTTCAGATAAAATAGAGATGAGATACGTGTAGTACGTATTTTGCATCTACATACAGCACAATGCACATTAAGCAATATTGTACTCGTATTATCTGTAGCGTCAGCGTCGTACTTGGTACTTCTTCTAACGCTCTTTTTATTATAGTTTTTATACTGTTCAACATTCGTATGTACTCGTATGTACGCGTATACGCTTAATTGTTTTTCGGAATAGAACAGAGATAAGATGGGTCAAGCACGTGTTTTGATTGTACTGTACTAGTACACTGAAATTCTCCTAATACGGTATTCCTTTTATTTATATTTTACATTTAATCGCGAATGCGATAAATGGTAGCTCCGTACAATTTGACCGGTAATCGCAGGTAAATATCAAAAAGTAGCATGAATTAATGTACCGGTTGGTAGGTAAATACATACAGTATGTACTGTACGTACTACGTACAGTAGGTACACTACTTATTTTGAAATTTTTCAGCATTTGTAAATACGAGTAACAACACGAACGGTTTTTGTTTTTCATTTAAACTCTTACGATAAAATTCGATTTTTAATCATTTACCTACTATACATAAAGCTTTGATTATACTTATAGTGTACTAATATGAACCGAGCTATTCACATAAGAGACAATATCACTTCCTATTGGTTATAATTCAACGTATCAATATGTCGCAAGATAAATACTGTATCAACCAATGGGCATTGACCTTGTTAAAAGAATCACTTTTGCCACATTTAATTAGAAATGATTTCTTTGAAGCATGCGCATAACACGCGATAACACGCGTAATTAACCAATCAGAAGCGTTTTTCGCCTAGGATTCTTATTGATGTTTCACCGGCAAAGATGCACAGGTAGCTCGGTCCGTATTCCGGTATTAAATCCATTTACCTAATACTTATTACCTACTCGTATTTAAAACAATTACGAATTACCTACGCGGAGAATGTGGTTTTTTACCACACGCGATCTTGGAATACGATTTCGTACAAATTATTCCTTTAACCGCGCAACGTATAGGCCTAGGTACATGTACGAGTATAATTTAGGAAGTTAAGTACTCGTATCTCGTGTTATTGAAAATGAAAATTGTTAATAGTGACCACAATACGAGTATCCTTCAAATAGGAACGCCTTGGCGAAGCTGCGTTTTTTTTTATTCGTGTTAAAAGAATGTCATCAAATGTTAGTATGTTAATGATTTTAATTACGCATCAAACTCTGCGCGTTTTTTTCACGCGTAAATCTGATTTTTTTTTCCCCCGTGTGTTTTGGTTTTACTCAACAAGATAATTATACCGTGACATAAATTTTTTACCTCGAGTTATTGCGTCATCTCATGATATGGCCGTTGTTCAGGATTTTTGCTTTATTTTTCTCGTTTCCATTGAGTTATACGTGGACGACGCGACGCTCGTCTATTCTTCAAACAGGAGTTGGCTATTTTTTATACAAAACTCAAGTTTCACGGAGTTATGTTTGTGAAACCGTGTAATACCGTTGGTAAAGAGTATAGGCCTAACTTCACTCTTCCGTGTTATTAATTCTTCGCTACAGTGAATTCAACTTATTGAGTATTGCTGAGCTGAATAAGCGGTGTAGATTTTAATTTACCTTGGACTCGATTCGTCTCGTATCATGGTTGATCATTCTTTACAATAAATTTACAGCAGGCACCGATTGAACTAAAACTTTCACAGTTTTTCCAATTGTTTGTTTAATGTTTACTGTACGACGTACCTCTACCTATGCCTTTACCTATACTATGGAACGTTTAACGTTTCGTTACCATTTATTTTGCTCATCTCTAAAAACACTCGAATAGTGAAAAAACTGCACAATTCGTAGTTTCTTTGTTCAACCATTGGTTCTTTGATATGTAAACAGCAAACACAAAAACGCAAACACGCAGTTCTCCGCTGCTCCCGTGTGGCTGGTGTAGAAATGTTAATAAAATTGCATACTCGCAAACTTTTAGGAAGTGACGAATTGAATATCAAATAAATTACTGTAATGAAATAAATTTTAACATTGGTAAACATGATATAGCATGTACATTGTACAGTACGTAGCTCTAGCTATGTAGTATGTACATGTAGATGTAGATGTAGCCTATAAGTTGAGACTTTATCTAAAGATAACCATGTTCGTTAATTTGAGTATATTTTTGAAATACAATAATTATAGAGATACCCGCATGGTGGTGTTGATAAAAGCGTCTACACTTTTTGTGGCGCTGATGAAACCACCCTTGAATAATTAATAGGTACGGATAATTTCACGTGCCACTTTTTTTATCAGCTTATTAAGTTGTACGTACCTAAAGTTATTTTTTATAGACATTTCACCGACGAGCATTAAAAAATTGTACTATGTACAGTATTACTCGTAAAACTAATCTTGGCATAATACCGTCGATATAATCGCGTGATATTTTCATTTCAGACAACAACGAAGTTTACATTTCTCGCAGCTGCACTCAAGAAGGAATCGGCGACTCTGATCCATGCTCCGTGGCTCAATTGAACACTTATGGAAGAGTCGAACACTGTAGCACCTGCTCAACTGATCTGTGTAACTCGGCACCGGCATTATTCCAAATCACCTCCGCAGTTATCGGACCAGTTATAGTTCTTCTAACAAAAATAAATATTTTATAAGTCTACTTAACAAGATGGTGTGTACAAAATATAAACAATGTTACTTTTTTATTTCGTAAAATTATTTTCTAAGTGACTCTGAGAAAGAGTTGTTGCATTAAAAAACGCGAATTTATGTACTTTATTTATATTTGTAAATATACCTAATTTTCATATTTGTTAATTTCTTTTTTTAATCCAACTGGTACTCGTATACGAGTAAATTCAAGGGTGCATCCTACATACATTGTACCGTATACGTAGGGTATTTAAAAGAAAAGCTTTCACTTTATTTCGAACTTATTTTTGTTTTAGGATGTTACATTACTCGTATACTGTAGAGTGTAGACCTACTCGTACCTTAAGCGGAAGTTATTTTACTTTTATTTGTTTAGTTATTTTGTTACGATACGTAAGAAGATTATTTTTCCACGTAATCTCTTCGTTAATGAAATTCTGTGCGTGAATTCTACATTTTTTATATTTTAAGTTGAAGTAAAAACAATTTAATCGCAATCAGAAATCCGTCCATAAATGGCCTAAAAATGTTATTTTTAAGAATTTTATGTTTTCTACCACTCTTTATTTTTTCTTTTTTTTGTTCGACACGTGTTATTATTTTTTTATAATAAAGATACGTACCTTTTATCATGAATACCTACTTATGAAAAATTGCTTCACTTTTATATTATAAAAATAATATGTATACAATACCTAATACCTATTCGTCTCTACCCAACGGTGCCTATGATTTTTCTTGAAAAGACCAAGTTTGAAAACTTACTTGTCTGCGCGCAGTTGAAAGTTATCTTTTTTTAAATGTAAAATTAACAAGCAGTGAGAGGTTTTGTATTTTAGGTATAAACTAAAATCGCTATATGTACGTACACAATACACATATACTGGACACTAATGTTTTTTTTTGAGAATTATTGTCCAAAAAAATGAATGAAAATTGGAAAAACGAAATATATAAAGGAAGATTTCATGAAAGTGTTAACTATTAAAGCGAAAGTTGGGATCGAGTGTCGATAAATACGTATTAAAGTAGGTGCTGATAAATAGCTACGAGTACTGTATAAGGTAATTATTTTTATTTTATAGAGGATGAAATATACGAGTGTTACACAGATCAATCGCAATTATAAAAGATCACCTATTCAGTATTTCTGTATGTAAACAAGTTACAGACGTTATCATTTTAATGAAAACGATTAGACGGATATTGCGAAAACAAAAAAAAAACGATTCTCTCGATAAAACTGAATTTATCATAAAATTAACGTTTTCAGCGCAAATCTCTACTTCGCGCATCATCATTTTACCAATAATCAAGAAAAAGTATTTTTTAAAGACGTGCTCGCTTATTTGTTCGCGATTTTACCAGAAAATACTTGGTTTAAAAATTTCGATTATGAGCAACTGGGGAATTTTGATGCTTCTATTTTCGCAATTGTTGGTGTATGCTCCCATAGGTAGGTACTAGGTAGATAACCTTTTTTAATATGTCTTTGTCTTTACTTCGTTAAAGTTGTAATATATTATAGGTGATTAGGTGATTAGGTGATTAGGTGATTAGGTGATTGGTTCAAGTCTAATCAAAAAGGAACGATTTGCACTACACGTTCGTTTTTCTAATTTGTTGACAATTAATCTTACTTTTTAGGAAATGGTTTGAAATGTTACGCTTGCTCGTCGGAGCGTAGAGAAGATTGCGCAACAACCACAACTCCCATAGTAACTTGTAAAAATTCTCAATTTGTTAAATATGTATGCCGAAACCTTCAACATTACGTAGGAAGAAGTACGTAATAAACTAAGTATTTTGAATTAAAAATTAAAGAAAAAATGTCCATGCTGTTGCAACGTCGCACAAAAATTTATATTTCGACTCGCAATAAGTTCATTGTTCATTTGCAATTTGCATATCTATGTTTATGTAGGTAAATGTACGTAATACGTAACGTACAGTATGTATGATTTTAGGCACAACAATAACTAATACTGTGCGCGGTTGTGTTGAGGAGAAAGATGGAAGCAATAACGAGGCGTGTTCCAAGACAAGACTAATATTCTATGCAAACGTAAAAGAATGTAGAACTTGCAATACGGATTTATGTAACTAAATAACTTAATGCAAATAAGCTACGCTTCACCGAATAATACATAAATGTACGTACTGTAGGCCTATGTCAAATGAAGATGTAATATGCAGCATGCACTTACTTATTTCGTTTATTAAATTCGAATTTAAACTAGATTCTTCCCTGTCCCCCAGTCATTTCATGGTATACAAATAGGCTAGTAGCCTACGTTGAACATTCAGATTCAACCAATCCGCTTGTAATTCGTAATGTGAAGTGTGTTATGAACTTTTCAAAGTTGTCTGTACGAAAACGATAAACAGTACACTTTACACATGCACACATATTTCGTTCCCTGCGCACTTAAATCATATTGGAGCTCGTAACATGTGTTTTATTTTAAGATAACCTAATATGCGTTCCTTCTCTAGATATGGCACTACTCTCCATGCCAAGGCAACCGACCGCCTAAATGATGTCATCGTCCAAGTAATTAGTACTCTTTATTATTTAAATAAAACAGTGATCGCATTGATATTAGTGAAATAAAAAACATAACGAATTGATTGGCAACTGGAATCCTACGTGCACGTAACAATGTTATCGAAAAGTGATGGAATGCGTTTTGTTTTTTTTTGCGTTATTTTAAATTACTATATTCTTTGATTCGATAACATGTAAACTTCTTAATTTAATGTTCATTTTTCGTTCTTTGAAAATAATCAACATTAAAAAAAGCGGAGATTTTTTTCGGTTAATATTTAGCCAAGAATTTATTCAAGTTGGTAAATAGCTTGATTCTTGTAGGCTATACTCGTATGCTATAACTTAGTATGTGTATTATCGAAAACAACTAATTTTTGCAATACTTTCTTTGTTACCAGTAATTTTTTTTAAGACGCAATAAGTATGTATAATTATAAAACTGTGATATTATGCGTTTCAATTTTGCTTATCCACGCACCCACAGGTAAAAATTATACTTAAATTTGCTCAATAAATGTAGCCCACCTTGGCTAAGAATTTACGTAACTTTCTGTGTAACCTGTTGCTTATATTTATGAATTACCTATTTACTTTCATAGGAAATGGATTGAAATGTTACACATGTTCATCGGACAGAAATTCTGATTGCTTCCATCCTACTCCAGCGAACGGTATTGTTGAAATATGTGGTAGTACCACACTTAGTAGATACGTTTGTCGAACGCTTGAATTTCACGACGAAACAAGTAAATATACTATTTGAATTACCGTTGTAATGTCGCGATGAAATAAAAATATTGAGAAAAAAGAACGCCATCTTGCAATTATTCTTTTATACTTATCTAGTACCTTACTGGCCTTTTGATTTCAGAAAATAAGACGCATATTTCACGCTCGTGTTACCTAGAGAAGGATAAAAATGGTAACGACGCTTGTCACAAAGCTCGAACATCGCCACATTATCCAAACGTAAAAACTTGTCACTTTTGCGAAACAGATCTTTGCAACACGGAGGACTTCAAATCCGAAGAAAAATCTTTTTCGATAATGTCACGATCGAATAGTTTTCTCGTGATAGTGGGTGTTCACACAATTTTGACTTTCTTTTCATGAATAGGCCTACGCAGTTTTTAATATCTTATCTTAAATTAACATTAAGGAAATTAAATACAGTACGTACAGCAGTTACGAGTATATGTACTTTCTCGATATGGATATGCTGTACAATTTATAAGGGGTTAAGTATCTAATGTACCTCTATGTAGACCTATAGGTAATTAGGTATGGGGATCATTTCACAACGGAACTGAATTTCATTTCGCACCTGTTACGATGATATGACGGTGAATTCAATAATTTTGAAAACTGAACTAATTTAAGGCGAAGTTCATCGTCTGTTTTAGACGAGCGATATCTTTTACCTACTAATGCGCTTCATTGAATAACGAGATAGTTGGAAGTGTAGAACCGCGGAACATACGCATGCACACTTGTACAGTACAGGTATCACTTGAAAAAATTGAAATATTGCATGAAGAAACCATTTAGTAAATCGTTCGACGTTGAATAACTCATTTTTTGTCAACTTCTAAAACACCTAAATTACTCATTACTCGCTTATGAAGATTTTTGTAGTTTTAAGATTCCTGTAGCAAGCACCTATCATGATTCACCAATAAAACATTAATCGATCTTACGTGTACGTACACGTAGTATGTATTATGTATGTACTCGTACCTACATATGTAAGTAGGTATCGCTTTACATATACCTACTTTGGATGCATCATTAACAGAGACTTTCATATCTTCAAAGTAATAAGAGTCATTTCGGTAATTAGCGCCAGAAAGTCACCTTGATAAGATCATTCAATACCTACCTTGCACAAAAAACTGCAATAAATCATTTATACATATTACATAGTAACATAACGCAGGTGGATATTGATACAACTTTATTGATTAATTAGTTAACAACTTAATGGGAGTACGAGTATTAAAATTAATATCGATTATGTAATGTAACAAAAAAATCGTTAACTTGAAAAAAATTTAACTTGATATCAACGTAATTATTAAAATAGAATCATTTTTAAATTAGTGGAAAATTTTTTTTCGTCCCTGAATGAAACTTGAAAGAAATTACATTTTCAATGCCCACTTTCGCACCATGTCAAAAATAAAAATCGTAATTCTCATTTCCCCCCCCCCCCCCTCAACTTAAATATAAACGTTTTACGGTTAAACCTACACATGACAATAATGATTTTTAAATTAAAATAATATGTTAATGTGATAAAAAATTGTGATTTAGATAAGAACGTAAATGAATTGATAACCATCAGTCTCTAGTAATTTTTACTTATGACACAAAGTGATGAATTCAATTTGACTCATTTTTATATTGGTTCACTTAGTTTTATAAATAGCAACTTGACATTTAATTAATACTAAGTTTCGATGCAAAAAATGAGATCCACGCACAAATTATAAATGTTTCATAAATGCAAAGCATTTTGGTTAATACTGGATACAATTTTCAATGTTAATTAAAACAACGTATGGTTACACATATAATCAACGTTCATCATAAACGATGTCATACACATATTCGATGAATAAACGATTCAATTCCAAAATATTTAATCATTTTTGAAATGACCTTTTGCAAGATATGTAATTTTTTTGCAAAATATCTGGTTCGATTTCAAAATAACTAGAAAATTTGTTTTCCTAAAATTTTGAAAATATCACATTAAAATAAGGACTGCTCTGAAAAATAAAAATAACGGATAAAACTAGCATCAAGTTACGCGCTATGTGATGAAATGGCAAGTCAGTAATCGAGATGGAATAGAAAAATTTAAGCACTATACGGTGTATTGGTTTTCTTTTTTCGTTTATTGAGTAATGCGTTATTGGAATTACTAAGTGCTTTAATTGGACGCTGATCGTAGTCAACTCTCATAGTGGCCAAAGAACGGGTCATTTCTTCTTGCACTTCGGGCCAATTTTCTTCGCCTTCTTTCAAGAGACGACCGGTATGTAAAGGTGTCTGCGGCACTTCAGTGTGCTTCGCGATCCAAGGGTTTCGCATCACTTGATCGATCGTCAAACGTTTGTTCGAGTCCACACATAACATTTCTTTAATTAGGGTTTTCGCATCCTGCGAAACATTACTCCATTCGGGATCGGGAAAATCAAATTGACCAGTTTTTATTCGATTTTTCATACCAGGTGAAATAGGTTGACCGTGATTACTAAAAAATGGCGGAAATCCACACAGCAAAATATACATAATAACTCCTAAAGACCATATATCACAACTTTTATCGTATTTTTCAGGTCCAAGTACTTCTGGCGCAACGTAATATGGTGTATAACAAGGAGTCTGTAGTGTAGTTTTGGAATTTATTTCTTTAGCAAAACCGAAATCCGTCAATTTTAATAGAGCGTTCGGTTCATTTGAAGTATATAATAAATTTTCTGGCTTCAAATCTCGATGGGCGATGTTCATATCGTGTAAATATTTTACAGATGTGCAAATTTCTCTCATAATTTGCGCAGCTTCTCGTTCCGTAAAAGCACCTTCTTGACGATCTTGTATTCTTTGAAATAATTCACCGCCTTCCATCAATTCCATGACAACTAATAGGCATTTGTTGCCCATGTAGTCATTTTCAAATACATCGTTTATGCTGACGATATTTTTACAGCCGCTGGCTCTCCAGTGAATGTCAACCTCACGGCGAGCTTTAATACTGTCTTGCAATACTTTTAATGCGTACCTTCTGCCAGTCGTATTGTCCACGCATTGCACCACTTGACCATTAATACCAAGACCTAAAACGTCGCTGGATATTTCGTATTCATCAGTGATGGGATTGGTTTTAGGAATAAATCTATTATACAATGTCATATTGACTTTTTTTCTTGTAGATTTGCATATACACACATTTACTCAAATGCACTGATATCGAACAATTTCAAAACACTACTGATTTCACCCATAATTAAACGGAAACTCGTTTGATTCAATAAAATAACTTGACACTACCGTAACATGATTCATACATAAAAATGCATGATGATTTGATATTCGTAGCTGATTTTTTCCCGTACGCACTTCACTTCAGTGTCAGAATTCCGAAATAAATAAACAAAATTAACATTAATCACGATGCAAACACTGTTTGTAGGAACGCTGTATCATTAATTACGAATTTCTGACAACCAGAGAATAATGATCATTCATTTTGCATTTAGTGTTACTTTTAATGATATTCGACCATTTTATTTTTAAGTACTTGAATAAAATTTCATAAAAGCTCATGAAAGACGGAAGACTGATGACGAAAAAATAATACTTACGCGAAATTTGAAATGGGAAAAACTAAAAAAAATTTCACATTTTTTTTCATAATTATCTATCAAAACTTTTAAGAATTTAAAATGATAAGAAAAATCAAGAAAAATAAAGGCACTTCAAAGTGCCTTCGTAATTACTGTAATTATGTAGGTAAGTGAAATACCTACAATAGGTACCTATTTCTTTATGAATTTTTTTGGATTTCGAATTTTTGATTTTTTTTTTGATCCTACTGCTGTTGATCTATGTCAGCTTTCTGCTATCTGTGCCGTACGCATTGTTTACATTTTTTATACCTGCGTCCCTGCGACAAAAAACAAAATTTCGGTTAACATTTAATTTGCGGTGATTAAATTATAAATTAATTAATCTTTAATTTTAACATTATTTATTATAGTTATTATGTATGCTCTTCTGAAAACGTTTAATCGTGTTTAATTTGATTTTTATTTTCTTCTTGTTACAATCATTTCACTATTACAATGGCCGTAAATCTAATGACTCACTTGGTTATGTCAACCTGTGGAATGATTTTGTTTTTTACTAGTTCAAGTAAGTTCTCTCTTCTTATTTTCACTCTAAAAGAGATAACTATTGTTTCTTCCGGTTCTTTATAATGTCGTCTGGAAGCAGACAAATTTGAGAAAATTAATCTTTAATTCTTGCAGCTAGTAATGTTACTGGGTGTGGCTTGAAAATGCTCAAGAATTTAGAGCATGAATCTTGGATACACATTATTCACATAATATGTTGAATTTGTAGGTGATTCAATCCGTTGTTGGGATTGTAATTCAAATACGGATCCGAAATGTGCTGATCCATTTGATAACAGCACAGTTCATATGAAGGATTGCGAATATGCTTCACCGCTTCCTCAATATCCTAATGTTAAATCGACGATGTGTCGTAAAATACGACAGAAAGGTAATATTTGTAAACTACATGGTTCGTTCGATATTTTAATGTAAGATTTGTCATTTAATATTTTTTTGCAGTCAATGGGAAATGGCGTTATTTTAGAGACTGCGCTTATTTGGGAGAACCTGGTATCGGCGGAGATGAACGTTATTGTTTAATGAGAACTGGTACCCATAATATCTTTGTAGAAATTTGTACTTGTGCTAGTAGGCATGGATGTAATTCGGCTCCGTTAGCTTTATATTCAGTCGTCGTTCTTTTCGGAAGTATATTATGCGCTTTTTATTTGAAATGAATTGCGAATATTTAAAACAGAGTGAAATATGAATCAAGATCTCGGATGAATCGTCAACATTTTCTGACAAAGTGGAGGTACTTTTTCAATCAGTTTGTTTTTTTCATTATTAAGCACTTTTTTATTATCGTATTATTGATCGAGTACACGTAATATTTATTTCATTTTAAAATGTGATATTTTTTACATATTCCATTTCTTTGAAGTTGGAGGAAAGAATTTCTTTAATTAATGTTATTTTTGTACGATTTTATTGTGATTTCGTTGATCAATGTTTAAATCACTTAAATGCGTGTATTTTTCTCGGAGAAACAAAGCAGTAGTACAATTTTCACCTTCTTCTTGCGACATTTTCAACTTCATTACGAAATGGTGGTTTTTTTTGTTGTATTCGAAATTTAAAAATAATATATGTACATAAGACTGGTACTTACTTTGCCTTTAAGTGCATTATTTTTACCATAATTATACTCTTTGATTTGTATTCCGTCCATTTTGAATAATAATACGCTTTGTGTTCATATGTTTTTACTGTTTGTAATTTTTTATACAACTAAATTGAATAAAATTTCAATTTTCATTTTTATTCTTCATGTATTTATAAATTTATCTTTTATATAGAAAAAAAAAAACAAAAATATTAAAAAATTAACTCATGGCAGCTCTTTGCTTTTTCAATTCTTCAACAATTGCTTTTACAAAAGGGGTGGAAAACTTACCTTCGGTCGAAAGAAAAAATTCTTCTAACCTTCCAACGCTTTGTTTCCCTTCTGATTTTTCATACTCGAATGCTTGAATTATCATATCTAATCTGTCGAACTCCTTCACCAATTTAGCCTCTGGTGTTTCTTGCTGCTCATATTCCTACAAAATAATGGATCAATTTACTCACGCCGTAATACATTAAAAGAAAATTACCTGGAAGAGATCATTCATGTAACTACTATTGGTTCCCATTAATTTGAGTAATTGTTCCATAGCAGCTTCCTCTTGTCGACGTTTTTCTGCTGGAGAAATTCCACATATTGGTGTAATATCGCCGACAATGCATTCAGCCATATCATGAATGATAGCCAATTCCATACACCTGAAAAAATAACTTTTATCGTATACATTCCGCAATAATTTTTAAAACTGAAATAAAATTACTTCATTCGGTCAATATTCGAATTTGGTTCAATAAGAAATGACATTACTGCCATTCTGTACATATGTCCAGCTACAGATTCTGGGTCTTTGACTTTTCTGATGACCCATCCAGTCCTTTTTAAATGCTATAATTGACATTAATGACGAAATATTATTATTGATTGCCTACTTCACAATTAACAACTAGGTTAAGTAGGAGTATAATTACTTTAAGACGTCCGATAAACTCCAGAAATTCCAATTTTTGCTGAGGTGAAACGTTCGAATCATCATTACTTTTGCTTTCCATCGTGATTAATATTTCGATGTTATCAGTTTTGGAAGACAGTTACGGCCGCCTATGTCGTAAAAATTTGTAAATAATATTATTCAATCACCAAATTATACCTTTTGACTTTCGATTAATTCTTGAAAAACATAGCCAACATGAGATGAACCTACGTATAGTACAACAATTTTTTGCTTCATGAAAATTACATAAATTTCCTTATACATCATTGATTAATTGATCAATACTTGTACTTTCAGTCTGTTAAAAAAAAAATTGGCAGTTCTAGTTTTTAGCAAATACTTTTATAATTGCATACGATGTACCAGAATTTCAAAATTTAATCGATTAATTGGAAAAAATATCGTTCAATAATTTTGACAATAACTACGAAAGAAATTAAAAAGAAATATTGATTCGAAGAACGATAATGTTTCTTAAATTGAAAAGAATAAATTCATACAATGATTTCAAACTCTGAAAAAGCTTACTTTAGTCATAAATGAATTAATCATTGGAAATTGAGCTTTTGATTTCTTTTATGATTTTTGAGCAGACTTGAAAAACTTGACGGTCACGTAATGAACAGATTATCAATGGCAGAAAACAAGATAATGTGGAAAATGGGTGTTCTATTTTTCTTTTTCGTTCAATTTTTGAGTTCTTGATTTTGGGGAACTCAAAACTTGAAAGTTGAAGTTTGGAGAACTTTCAAAAATCAGAATAACGAAATATAGGGCAATGAAAATTTGTTGTACTACTTTTGTATTTCTATACGAACGAGCATCGACTCAGATGAACAAACAACCAATGAAACATCACGCTTGTACTTCCAATTTAAAATCAACCAATGAGAAAACAGCTTTAAACATTCGTTTTTCGCACTATGAAACCTACAGCTAGTTTATATTCTACTAAAGATAATCACGACATATGATCTAAGAGTTGTAACGTAAACACACATTTTTAGATAACAGCTAAAAATTCTTCCAAATATTAGAATTTCATAAATTGTCGTTAAATCGTGAGTTATTTCATACCATTTAGCGTTGTTACCAATCATTTCTTTTTCATGATTTTCGATCATTAAAGTTTGAATGTGTTTTTCCACTTTTTCCTTGTGATGAGTTCTCAGTCGTTGAAGAATGACGATCACTCGACGGACGCTGGTGATAACACAGAGTTTTCTTCGTCCAAATATTTTGAATCGTTGGAGAAATGGGTTCAAAATGTTACGTTCTGGCAGTACATGAATTCAGTGACTTTTCATTCTCTTTTAATTAACCAAACAACAAACGCAAGACTCTCTGGAACCACTAATGCACCTCTTGGACCTCGTCGAGCTCATCGACGACCTGTCGTGCAATCTACAGACAGAATAATTGGTTATTTTACATTATTCGGCTGAATGTGTTTTCAGTAGCTTTGTTTTTGATATTTAATTTCATTCCAGGTATTGAATGTCGCATTCCGCCGTTATGGAAAAGAATGTTAGCTGAATTGATCGATTTCGTATGTCTTTTTTTTGTGAAGTTGCTGGCCACATTTTTATTGGTGGATTCTTTGAATCTCGTGTAAGTTAAATCTCATTCCTTTATTACTGTGAAACGGAGAGTATCCTATTACATTCGGAAAAAAATCCAAGAAATTGGATGAGAAATGAAAAATTTACATTTAAATTGTTTTTTGTCTTGTTCTAACGTATACCTTTTTATCATTTTTAGCGATTGGAGTAAATATGATTTTGAATCATTGATGCAGAGAACTTGGCGACTTGATTATACCGCTGCTATGGAGTTGTCATCGGAGTTGATGGTTGTGGAATTTGCTCATCGACTTACCGTTTGCATGTTCGAGGTGATTTCTTGTTATGTGAATTTCGAAATTGACCATGTTTCAACTTTTGATCATGCTTATTGTTGTAGGGTTTTTGGCTACATCGAGGCTTCAGAGGCATAGTGGGTGGATCAACACCCGGCAAAAAATTAATGCATTTACGAGTGGTGCACTGCGAAAAAATTACTACTGTTAGTACCGACCCAAATCTGGTTGTATTAGTTGAACCAGGTTCTGATCTTGGCATGGCACGTGCCGGAATGAGATCGTTTATTAAGAATTTTGTTTTAGCGTTATTTTTACCTTTCACGTTTTTGTTTTTGTACTTTCAATATAATCGAACCGCGTACGACGTGGTATCTCAGTCAATAGTCATAGAAGAACCAGTAAGATACCAAACTGAGTGAATTACGGTAAATTCCTTAATAACTTTGTTATAATCCTTTTTAAATTTTGTTTTTTTTTTCCATAATGCAGCGTTACCATTGTATGCCACTTAGAATTTTTAATGTACTTATTATGAATAAAATATTTCATTGTTACCTACATTTTTTTAATCGTGTTTTTCCTTTAAAAAAATGTTGCGAACTGTGTATTTGGTAAAATTTACAAATAACTAACAAGCGGGTAAGTGAAAAGTTTTTTTTTAATTTTAGTAAAGTATAAACAAATGCGTTTTAATTCATTGTACTTTACGTATCTGTACAAACTTCTTAATGCTGAACTTAAAAACGAACTATTTACATATTGAACTGTACAGTTACTCACAACGTGGATGTATTTACAAAAGAGAACATCAAAAGAACAATATAAATATATTACACAACGTAAATTTAATGAATCATTAAAATCAAAATTTAATATCGTACCCATCTTCTTTTTAATATAAAAATTGTCAAAAATGAATTCGTATTTTACAAAAACAATAATTACATATTAATTAACTATTAGATATTCTAATATTGCGAGCTCAGCTGTGAACTAGGAGAGGGTTGACTATGATAATAAGGACTATGTCCACCAGAATGGCCGACATTTTGATGAGCTTCTTTTCGAACCATATGAGTTGGTGTGATTTTAGAACCACCAGTTGTACTACTAATGTAAGAATTATACGAATTGTCATTGGCATCGGGTTTCTTAACTCCTCCATAAATTGATTCATTTCGGCCTGGTATTTTACCATAAATATCTCTGCTGTTTGTTTTCGTACCATAAATATTTTCAGCTCCTTGACGCTGCTGATTCTGGTGATTTTGGCTAATGGGATTGGTATTACTTGACGGCATCGGATAGAGGGACTGTGCTGGGTACAAAGGACCCGGACGAGGTTGCTCGCGTTGATAGTGAGCCGGAGGAGTTTTCGTGTAAACTGATTGTGATCGACTTAAATTGGCTCTGGTTAACGGAGGTGATCTAGTGTATAAAGAACGACTACCTTCGTATATTGACTCAGATCGATCCGTTTTACACACGGACATCGGATAGAAGCCAGTGTTATATTGATGACCAGTTCCTGCACGTACATTTAACATAATAAACTGAATATCAAATGGGCTAGGATCTGATTATTATTCATTCGATATACTGTACATGTATTTTAATTTCGATTTCATAATTCGAACGAGTAAAATGTGTTTTTTAAAATTCGAGCAAAAAGAGAAAAATACGTAGCAGATAGTAGATATACCTGAATTCGAAGGTAACTGTCTAGTGTATGGATTTGGATTCATTGTTCTCATCGCGGTAGTTCTATTTTTGCCGCAGCCATCATAAGTGTCGGCTTCCGAATGCATACTCGCAGAGTCTGAAAATTTATTAATCACTGAAAATATACCCAAGTACTCTTATTTTTACCTGTAAATCGGCGAGGACCACCGCTAATGCTAAAATGAACTTACCACCATCAACAGACATTTCCGATCTACTTTTACGTCGATGAGTTATGAATATTACTTCAAATACCAACGCGGCAACAATACCGCCAACGCAAGGACCAAACCAAAATACCTGTAAATAAATTATTTCATGAAGACGGAGGTATTAGGAAAAATCGATCGATGACCAAAAAACACCAACCCAGTGATGATCCCATCTATTCATGACGAAAGCTGGACCGAAAGCGCGTACGGGATTTTGCGTCGGTAACTATGGAAAATAAAATGCCAACTACGTATAAGTAAAATGCGGAAAAAACATTTTAAAATTATTGTAATGAACTGACCGACACAAGTCCTGTGGCCAAGTATGCCAAACCCATACAAGTCGCCGAATTTCCTAACCATTTTCGATGACCATTCATGGTAACGCAGTAGGTAAATACTATCAAAAATGATAAAACGAATTCTATGCTAAATCTCTCCCACGGAGACATGTGCGAAGCGATAGATGACACTGTGGCGTTATAATTCCCATGGTGAGCTGGAACCGAAACCCTAAGAAAAATTCATTGAAATGATTACCTAATTACATACTGTAACTGTACATGTACATATAAAATGTAATCGATAGTCTTGTCTTAGGTAATGATAAGAATTTGCTAATCTTCTTCACAAATAAAGAATTAAAATCGCTTGAGGAAAATGATTCCTATACTTCCTACCCGCCGTTCAATACTCGTAAGCCTATACAGTATTTTCGGCACCTTCTCAAGCTTAATTCTTTCGGTGAGTAAACGCGTGAGTGAGGTCTGAGGTAGCCAACATGAATTAACGCAACTCTCTCGTGTACGAAGAAGTACAACCTAAATTTAATCCATATGTGCCATCAAATGAAAACACATGTTCAAGATTTTTTTCCAACGAGAAACGGTAGGCCTATTCATTTTGCGAGCATACAGTATATCATTTCCAAACTCCGCAACCGCTTTACAAGATTACCTATCTCTGTAGTCTGTACCTAGCTACCTAGTACCTACTACCTAGTACATGTTTCATTACATCATGATTCCATTCCCAGCATCCGGCGACGCAAATCAGCAAAACTTGCTCGGTCTAACCGAAAGCGAAAAAAGACTTGTTACATTCTCAGTTCTCACCAACTTCAAAATCATATGCACTTGCATCGGTTATAAAATTTTCACGTGGGAAGCAAAAGGTTAAATTGAAAGGCCGCCAAAAAAGCCCTCATTTTTTATCAATCTCCGGGGAGATTCTGTAATCTCATTCGGGAATTACGAACGAACGTTTAATTCTTTTTTTTATCAATCAAATTTGACCACCAACGCGTTATGTTGTTAAAAACACCCCCTTGGGAGCAGAAAAAAGGCACGTTAAATGCGATCATATTGGTCTTACCGCAAACCGTTGCGGTTCACTGATCAGACATTGGCCTTATTTCATAAAGGGTGCCACAAAAATCGCCTTTTCCATTTTTCCGTTCTCGTATCGAATAAAATTCACGTTTATTATTCCGGCGCGGCGACAGATCCTAAAAAGCTTACTTCGCCAATAGAATTTTAGAATTTTCATTTTTTTTTTCTCAATTTCGTCGATTATAATCGAAAAAAATGGCGAATCTAATTCAATTCCGCATTATCTTTATTTATTCATTTTAATTTTATCCGACTGAAGCACAGTTCATTAGCCTTTATTAGTTTCAATCCACTCGTTGCATATACTCGTCGTATTTTTATGCGCAAGTTAGTTACAAAGGAATTTCCCTTCGCATCGAAGAACATACTGTACGATCTGAGCATTTATCTCCAATATTTTCTATTGAAATAATAACGTTAATTCGATACTGTTACCGCCAGTGTTCAAAGGGTTCGCAAAATGGGTTTGATTTTACGACGGTACAAGAAGCTGGACAGGGGTTCATGTTTGAACGAGTATTTTTGTAGATACTAGATACGTTAGGTAGGTAGGTACTAGGTAGGTACAATTTTTTTTAATCGCTATTTTCAGATTTTTCATGCAAAAGCTTCATACGATAACTTCTTAAATCGCGAGTTATCTTCTCGGTTGGTTACGAGTATTTACAGAAATTTCCAAGACACCAAGTTGGCCGACTAATACTCGTAACGGTAGTTTTCTTTCGACGACCCTAGACCCTATATAGTATTTAGTATGTAGTATGTAGTATGTAGTGTGTAGTGTGTAGTATGCAGTATGCAGTATGTCGTGTGTAGTACGTATGTAGTATTTACATACAGTATGTACGAGTAACCGTCGGCCGAGTAAACGAATTGATTTAATTGTAATACCTATTTGTATTTATTCGCGAATTGACAATTTTGCAGACAAAGTATAGTAAGAAATTTTACCACCTCCTACATTATCAATTAAAGGGTTCCGCTCTATCACCAAGTTTGAAAAAACAACTAACGAGTTAACAATGATACACTTCCACGCTGCATATTCTTTCGCCATAGAGGGAACAGGGAAAATACTTGAAATACTCGACGATACATTTATCAACTCGCCTCTTGTCTTTTTAATGTACTCGTTCATTGTTCGACACACTGTCGCGGTAAAGGTCGCCCCTTTTTAACCTTTTGTCATACGCAAGCAACAACTGACGCACTTGTTGTACGCGTACAACGTTCGTCTTTTTTCGCTACGTTGTACGATCGTGTAATACACCATACGCCGTACGCCATACGCCATACGCCCTTCGTCCGAAATCCGAATCAGCGAGTCATTAACTTCAACTTTTATGCATTTTCAAACACCTGTCCCAGTTCACTTGCGCCTTGCGGACTCGTCGTAATACCGCTGTGATTGGCTAAATTGTTACATTACATGACCAAGGTTGTGTTGAACAAAGCGTAGTGGAGGTTGGAACGGGTAAAACGTGGCCACGGTGAGATGAATCACTCTGACTAATTTGTGGCGCCGTTCAACCATCTGTAATTGTTCGTCTCGACCATCGAGAAGCACGAATTCGTTTCTTACATTCTTACTGCGCTTATACGTCTAGTGTGTCTAGTGTCTAGCTGTCTACCTGGTATGTAGTAACAATTCGATAAATTACCGGTAATTATCGTAAATACGGAAAGTTAATGGTAAGTTACAGGAAAACCGCAAATTTATGGTAAATCATCAACAGTTACTAACTGTAAATCAACAGTAAATCACCGTGAATTGGTGATGAAATAAACGAAATGACGGTAAATTACTGCGAATTATGGTCAAATCGTGGTAAATTACCGCAAATACTGCGAACATACGGTAATTATTGCAACTTATCAAAATTGTATCGTGGTGAAAAAAAAAGTGCAAATAGAGGTTAGTATCGATTAGGGACAAATTTTTAGAAAAATTGTATAGGTAAAATTGACCAAATCGAAATCGCATCGGGATACTTCGTCAATCTGACCTACTGCCACATTCCAACAGTGCATACACTTCGATCTAACGAGCAACGACACATTCTTGCTTTATTTCTGGTCCAGGCGCCGGCCTTAAAATGCAAATCAACTGCTTTCAACAGGTTTACAATAAATGGAAAACCTCCCCTTCTTGATGAGTGACCGAAGAACGTGTAATTTACATAGTACCCAGACCTACTACTCGGATCATTAAAATTTTTTACCCATTTAAAATGGCCGAATAAAAACCACCATTCTAAATACTTTTCCGTAATTAAATTTCGGCGGGTCGTCTGAAGACCTCAGAAGACGGGAAAAAAAATCGTCCGAAGAAACAACGCTACACATTCTAACAGCTGTGGACGAGACGTACCACCCTAAAAATGCAGCAGATGTTTAGAAACCGGTGCCTCTGCCTCTGCCTATAGCACAAAGTACTCCACACTTATACACGGAGATGCGATCATCAAACCCTGAAATAGGAAGCGCGATATTATTTATTATAACGAAGCCAGAAGACGAAACGCTTCTATTTATCCTTAAACCTTAAAGAATGCAATAAGGTAACAAAGCTTCAAACATCTGCTTCAGAAATTTCACTACTGCACTCACACGTGCTATGGAAATGGAGCTTAACTCGAATGAGATTTTTTTCTTCTTTTCTAACGTACCTACTAAATTACTTGTACACATACGCAGACACGCTATACCTAATGCTACGTAGCTCGAACAGATTAAAAAGATTCAGCGCGATATATGTAGAAGGTCGTACATGTTTTAGTTTCGGTCATGTAGGTAATAGGTAAAGGTATCACCCACGCTCTCGATGGCAGTATGGCACGCTAATCGTTTCCTCGGATGTACGAGTATTTAGGACGTACGCTACACAGTACACACCTGGACGATGTTTGAAAAGGAAATGGGTTGCGAAATATTTGCATAATGGGAGCTCGCGACGTAACCACTAACCACGTCAACTATCGCAGGGTTTTTCTCTTTTCGTTTCACGTGGTGATGCGGTATGTCGCTGTCGTCAGTCGTGATAGGTGGAGATTTCCTTTTAAAGGATTACCAACAGCAACACCGATATCACCAGTACAACTACACACGTTTGAAAAATTATCACGAATGGTCAATGTCCTAGCACATTCGACGAGCAGACAATGCCATCGTATGTGTTTTTATAGCAGCCTTACTTGAAAAGGACGACGGTGCCATTTTTATGAATTTGTCCGCACCTTGGCTCGTGTCGTGCGTCATGTCTGGAAAAATAGAATCACGACGAAAATAGGCAAAGGCAAGAGCATGGGCAACAGGTTTAAAGACGTTGAGCGGGCGACTATAACTACCTAAATGCCTGTGCCTCTGCCTCTGCCTATGCATGCGGCGCACGTTATCGGAGCTCGAGCTACCCTTCAATTATGAAAACCAGATAAAAAGGGCTCTTATTAACCAAACTGTTGCTCGAATTCACCATCCGGTTCTAATGAATAAAAGCGAGCCGGTTGCAGCTGTAATGGAATGCACAGATAAACACACGCAGCTTGCGGAGGGATTTTACAATAAAACGAATGATACGGGACATGTGGCGGCGTACTGCGCAGGATACGCGTTTATCCTTAACGTTATTCGTGTAGGTAGTTGGGTACTAGGTAATAGGAACGTGTCTTTATAGAATATCAGGTGAGCGTACTGGTGTCTTTTGTATCGACTCCGATTTATTCGAATATTCGATAGATTCGTCGTCGGCTACTCGGCTCGTCACATTGTCGAAGTAACCTTTGAAATCTCCCTAGGAAATGGCGACGGACGGTAGACGGTACATTGGAATTCTTCTGGAAACGAATTACTTTATGTAACGTGACTTTCGCTAATCGAGCTTGGATTATCAGGCGTCTCCCCGTCCCCACTCTCCACATGGCATACATTACTCGAATTGTCTACTCGAAATATGAAGAAACGTCAAAAGTCACAAATAGCGTGAAATTTACAAAGGCGGTATTGACGACAAAGAATTCTATTTTTTTTTTTTTCAAAGACACCGAAATATACCTAAACGAAAAAAAGCTTTTAGAGAAATGAATTTCAGCGCGTACGAATTTTCGTATAATTTTCAACTGCACTTTTCGAAAAAGATAACGACATACTCGTACAACGATCTCGGTACAAGTGCGGTATTCGATTACACTCTTTAAATAAAAATTTATAAAAGGAGTTCCGTTCTTAAAAAAACACTTCCTGTCAACTTGTGCAAACGTGCAAGCGTACGAGTAGTCGCGTACAGCCGTCAGCCGTACACGGTACACCCCTTTTGTTGAGAATTACGATAATTGTCGATACCGGTTCTTTTCATTTCGTGATTTAATTTCACAACGTAAGGGTTTTTTCTGAATGTACGATCATGAGCCGTATTCTGTGCAACACCCTCGAAGTGAAATCCAACCTGTTTCTACCATAATTTTTTTTTCAAGTGTACACTGTACGCACGAATTAAGAAAATCAACCTCATACATATTACTAAGAATGGCACACACGCCGATACTAATTAATATGAATATTTAACTTAAGCTTTTTCCACGCTAATTTAAACGCCATTTAGACGTTTCCAGATTCGCATAAAACATACCCGTATAATAATGCCGCGCCGGCGATCGCCCCTCCGCTCTGCGCCGCAACGAACAACATTCCTCTGCATGGAGTTATCTTTCGGCTAACCATCATCGATACGCTAATAGCTGGGTTTATGTGAGCACCTGCAAGAAAATTACATACTGTACGTAATGAATTGATTATTTATACTCTAAAATTCTAAATGAAGTCGAGTGACATCTAGATAGTAGGTCTACGTATATGTATATACTGTACAACGAAGTACATACATAGATAGCTATAGCTACTAGCTAGATGATAGGCACTAGCTAGGTAGTAGGTACTACTTAGTATCATTGTTTGTTATTGTCAAAAGCGAAATTTACCTGATAAATTTTGAAAACAATATGTCAACACGCAAACTGTAAATCCTGATGCAGCTGCGGTAACAAACACAGTATGTGGAAAAGATCCAGCAGAAGCTGAAGTAGAAGCGGCTCCGCAAACGATGAAAACATATAAAAACGAAGCTAAGCATTCAGAAATTACAGATCTCCAAAGCTGCAAAGTTCTCATTTCAACTTGCGCAGGAGGTAAATTTTTTTTTATCACTTGAGTTTTTGCTTTCTCCATAGAGTCTACTTTTTCTAAAAATGTCACGACACACTGCTCCAAGTTTTTGTCATTAATCGCACTAAAATTCGTACTGGAAGCCATTTCGAATTATTTCGCTGAATTGAAATTCGACGAATAAGATAAAATAAAACTACACAGAAAGAAAAACCTCGCGAACACGTTTCACTTACATGTTACCGCGAACCGTTGTCAACTACTCGTTCATACTTCATTCCATTCAAACTTCAAAGCACCAGAGTTCCTATTCCTAGCTGCCTTCTTCTGGATGAATATGGGCAGGCCTACGAGTAACCAATGGGCCGCCGTTGACGATGCAAGGGGATGCAAGGGGATGCAAGTTGAATGGACAAGTTCATGCATGATCAAAATCACGAGCATCTCACGCTTTCGTTTCGAAAAAAAACTTCAATACTGCCAATCGATTTTATTTACAAATTTCCAACGAATTTAATTTTCAGGTAAGAAAACAACCATTATTCTTTTCGCTGAAATTTGTAGAAACAAGTTTAAACGTAATGAAATTTTGGTACACAAAATTTGTCATTCAGAAAAAATGTTTGATAAGGGAGCGTTTATATGAAGGCGTTTAACGCGCGTTTCTGTCCAGTGTCCACGATTCCTGAACTATCACATCTGACATCTGACAACCGCGCGTACAGGCAGATGCGACAGTTCAGGAATCGTGGACAGAAACGCGCGTTACACGCCTTCATGTAAACGCTTCCTAAATTTGAATCAGCATCATGCTTTTTTGAAAGCATAGTGAATTCATTTACGTATTTTGTATCAATTCGATCAACTCTAAATGGTCTTTACCAGGGCAAACAGCCCGATTCGACCTTTTTGTCCAAAAAAAAAAAAATGAAATTAAGGTGGTAGTTAGGAACTGTTGTGACCAAAATTTTAGACTCCTACAAAAAGAAAAATGGACAACCCTCCGCCATAATTTTACCCCCGTCAAAATACGTTTCTTGACTTTTTTTTTAGATCAACAATGGCCCCGCTGAGTGGAAATGTTGAAAAAATGTTTATATAATTTGGAAATCATTAAAGTACCTAGCTAGTAGCTACCTACCACCAAAGTTTCAAAATTTTCGACAATTTAGTTTTTACAAAGTCCTCCTATACTACCGGAGTCTTTTCTGAACCTAACACGTGGGTACTGCTGCGATAGGCCTCCGCTTTCCAGGGATTCCAGTATAGATTCATACTAAAGACATAAGACATATCGAGCAAAAAAAAAAAACTCAAAACGCTTGTGGCATTAACAACACATTTCTATAGATACTTTTTTAAGTTTTTCATCCATCCTTCCTTTTTCAAAAATTCCCCAAAGGGGGGTTTGCATACTTTTATGAATTTAGTATTCAGTTATTTATGCTCAGACTTGGCAATTAGTTTTTGCTATACTATGGTTGTTTATTTGTTTATATAATTTATTATTTATTTTAAAATTTGGAAATGAAATGTAGAAGGAACCCTTGTGTAGGATATCTCCATTTTCTGCTTAATTTTGATTTTTTTGCAAGTTTTTTCTAAAAAAAAATCTTAAGCGAAATAAATGAAACGATGAAAAGAAAATTTCTAGTTTTCAGTCATGTTTACAACGCACACGTGGAAATTCGAAATTCACAAGTTCAAAATTAAAACCAAAAAAAAAAAAAAAAGTTTTTCACCAACTCTGGATTGGGTGTTTACTGTTCAGTTGCGATACTAACATTGAAAATAATTATTTTGGGACTGTCAAGCAAAGTGTCTGATATCTGGTGGTAATTGATGAAACTAACGAAGAGGTACCGATGAGACGTCGATCAGCGCAATCATACACAATGGTTGCAAATTTTTCAAAATTTACTAGCAATTTTCGAATTAAAATACAAATTTTAATTTCTGACTCCTAGCGGTTCATTATTGAACTTACAAAAGGTACCTCACATTAGCGCTCCAACAGATTCTTGACTGTCCCAATAAGTAGTGTACAAACTTTTTTAGCGCCATCTATAAACGCGTATCTCTTGGGTGTAGTAAGAAGTGGGTGGAGCAATTTTTCATGAATTGAACGTACGTATTCGTAGTATAAATCATTTGTTTACATAATGTCTATGTTAATTTCGTTTTTCGTTGAAATTCTTATAATTTCACGTTTTTAAGTTTGAATAATGCGTTGATTTCATATGTTACCATTTTACGTAAACTCCCTGCTTATAGGGAAATATTGGGTAGATCAATTACTTTAGTTTCTTTTTTTTTGATAACGTTAAGATGCCTACGAATTGTGGATTACTTACAAGTTTAATTTTTTTAATATGGTTTAAAAGTGAATCAATTAATTCGCAATTCTCAACAAATCGAGATAATAATTATAATAATTATGATTACTACTCGCGAAATACTGGTCAGTACGGTCAATACGGTCAGTATGGTTCAAATTTTGGTGCCAACTCTAGGGTGTTTCAACCGGGTTACAATACGGATAACAAATACCCTGGTTACTATCCTCATCCACCTGGGTATAACCCATTGGATCCGAATTATGAGGGGAAACCGTTTCCAATGGATCCTAATTCAAGGTTTCAACAAGTAAGTATCTGAGACTAATTTTTATTTTTACACTTTGATGATATGCGTGTATAAAATGTTGTAATGATATCAGTCAAACGATCCTATTGTTAAACTTCCTGGCGTACTTGGTTCTTGGAGACCTGATTTACAAGGCAGAGAGAGGTTGGATTCGAAGAGCCTTGACAAAGAAGTTATCGTATCGACATCCTATGGACAAGTACAAGGATTTTATGTATACTTGTATGATAATCCTTTACCCGAATCCGGATTGCGACCTGATCAGCATCGAGTAGAACGTATCCAAGGAAAAGTATCTACTTTTTTGGGTATTCCATACGCTTTACCCCCGATTTTGGAAGGGAGGTTCAAGGTAAATTAGATTCAGCTTTTTATGATTTTCATCATTTAATTTCGCGAAGACTGTTGAATTATTTTTCTCTATTGCAGCCACCTAGAGCGCATCCTAGTTGGCAAAGTTTACACGCTGTTGATTACCGTCCTATATGTCCTCAACCCGCTAAATCTATCAATACAGCAAATAAGAGAGCGGTAGAAATGAACGAAGATTGTTTGTACCTAAATATATTTTCACCAAATGTTAGTACCGAATTTTCGATCAATTAGTAGCAAGATTTTAGTATTACTTCATTTCAATTAATTCTCTTAGACGCAAGCTGGAGTAGGAAGAGCTTATCCGGTCATGATGTATATACACGGAGGAGAATTCGTTAGCGGATCAGCAAATACATTCCCAGGACACGTAATGGCAGCTTTTTACGATGTTGTTGTGGTTACATTTAATTACAGACTGGGAGCCTTGGGTATGTTTTTTTCTTAAATTTGAATGAATATTATAAGCGAAACTTGTCGATTTCATGTACGAGTATAATATTTTTCGATAGGATTTTTAAGTACCGGCGATCATAATTCACCTGGAAATTACGGTATTTTGGATCAAATCATGGCGCTAAAATGGGTGTATGAAAATATCGGCCATTTTAACGGTGATCGAAATGCTATTACTTTATTTGGGCCCGATGCTGGTGCAGCTTCAGCTGGATTATTAATGGTGCATCCCCGTACTTACTTCATGGTTTCCAAAGTTATAGCTCAAGTGAGTATCGAAATATTCGACGCCCGGAAACGTTCGTCGGAAATTTACTTACTGATAAGGAAATTTTCTAGAGTGGTTCGGCTGTCGCTGATTGGGCTTTAATTCAAGATAGATGGAGAGCGCAGAACACCAGTAAAGTGTTCGCTAAACATTTAGGATGTAGTATTGAGTCATCTTGGAAAATAGTAGATTGCCTAAAACGTGGGCGTAGTTTCTTAGAATTAGGAGATGTCGATTTTAAAGTAAGCATACGAAAGGAAATAGCCATTAACGTGTACTTACGGAATTAATATTAAATTGTCTCAATTTAAAAGATTTGAAAAAAATCTGATAACTTGAATATTTGACGAAAATTATCGAAATTTTGAAAAATGTTTTTTTTTTTTTAGCCTGACATCGGACTTATTACTTGGGGTCCTGTATTAGACGTGAATTTTTCCATGCCAGCTGACGACTGGTACGAAGGATGGTACCAAACTGATTGGTATTTCTTAAACGATACTGTCGAATCTTTAATTGCGCGACGGCAAATTAATCGAAATTTAGCATATATGAGTGGAGTAACTACACAAGAAGCTGGTTACATGATATGTAAGTTGTATAATTTCGCTGGGAAATTGCTTTTTACTCCGCGTTACGATAAATTTAATTTGTTTTTCAACAGTTGGTAATACTAGCTTAGCGCCGTCGTTCGATATAAGTGAAGAATTTGTCGATCAAAAAATCAAAGAGCTCGTATTACAGTACAATTACACGTTGAATCCGAAAGGCGTGTATGAAGCCATCAAATTCATGTACACGTACTGGCCCGATCCTCATTGTAAAGTGTGCATTCGAAACGAGTACATAAACGTAAGTGGAATTAACACTGGATAAAATGACACGCGTGATGGTGTGCCAATTGCAGTGACATAATTATGTCGTCGTTTTGCTCTTCCTTTCAGTTGCCCTTTCGTGGTTACGGTTCGATAACCGCATGATGGCAGATTAAGTATTAAAAAATTCTACTCTAAATAATTATTTTCCGGTTTATAGCTTCTGTCAGATTTCTTATACGTTGCTCCACACGATAAAATGGCCAAATTATTACTGAAACAAGGCGTACCTGTATTCTTATACGTTCAAAATACTACCGTTGAAGCGTTCAAATTACCAGAATGGTGTAAAGCTTATCATAATATCGAATGGTATTTTCTGATTGGAGCCCCGTTCTTGGATATTGGTAATTATTTTTATGACTACGAATTGACGAACATTTTTGATCGTACTAGCGTAATTTATAGAGAAAAACAATGATAAAAGAATAATAATCGATGACGCGATGTTGAGGAATAAATTCCAATGACCTTGATTCGTGTTTACGAGATAAACCACGAAACGAAGATGATAAAATACACGCACGTGTGATTTCACTTTTCGTGGTCATTGTTGCATTGTAATGCTCGATGAATGATGATGGCCTAATTGTTACAAAAGTGGCATAATTTTATTAGCCGAGCGATAATAAAGTTTCGTTTCATCGCAGAAATGTTGCCGTTGCAAGAAAAAATCGTCAAAGAACAGTGGACGTTCAATGATCGTAATATGAGTCATTTTTTCATGAAGGCGTTCACGAATTTCGCAAAATACGGGTAAATTTGAAAGACTTCGCTGATTCAAAGCGTTTTCATAATGATTTGAGATTTATTTTATCGTTTTTAGCAATCCCACTCAAAGCGAAATTTTGGGTATGCATTTCGATCAAGCGATTCAGGGCCAGCTGTTTTACTTGAATATTAATACGACGTTTAATTCGAGTATATTATTCAATTATAGACAAGTCCAAAGTTCATTTTGGTCCGATTATATGCCTACGGTGATTGGTAATCTTATACCGTTGTATTATCCTCCGTATTACGATGTGAGTAAATCAAGTGATGTAATATGTAGTAAGTAATTGACAAATTTCACTTATGAATATTATCGCTTTGTTTTTTTTTTGCAGTTTTGGTGGCAACAATCTTCGCCTATTCATGTGGCATTCTGGGGTGTTTCTGTTTTATGCATGGTTTTGTTAGCCGTCACTGTAATATTGTGTATGTTATGGATTAGTAGTAAAAGGTACGTCGTTTTCGAGCGATTTTATTGTGTATTACTGCGCGCAAAAAAAATGTGGATTTTGAAAAAAGTCGTTGATTCGCTAGTTCTCTGATTTTCGTTATCTGAGTAAGATTCGTACGAGCGTCTTCCAAAATTCACGCTTACGTTTTAAATTAACCAAAATCTCGTTTTTCAGGGATTCGGAACATTATTTCAACGATGAATTTTTAACCCTCGAGAAAGAATCCGAATTGCATCACGGTATCGAGAATCGAAGTCACAGCAACAGCAACATTTACGAGTACAGAGACGCGCCTTCGTATACGTCGAACAAAACGAAACAATTCAGTATGGGTAAAACAGGATCAACGCCTTCGTTACGAACGACAGATTTCAGCAAAGCAACGTCTGTTCAGTCGATTAGATCTGATAGTATGATATCGTTAAGGGAACAACAGAGTATTAGCACAAGTCCGCGCGGCAAAAGACGCGAATTTAGGCCAAAAACCACCGAATTAAAAGACGGCATTCCGCAAACCGCTGTTTAAGACATTTTCGTATTATTTGCATGGCTACGATGAGATGCCATAGTCTTTCAAGTTAGTGACAACGGGACCATTGAGATCCGAAAACTATTTCGTGTTATTCATTTGTCATACTTAAATTCCACTGCCTGCCGATTCTACGTATATTTATTACGCATTCCTTCGATTGAATTTTTTTTTCATTTATTCGCGAATTTTATGACAAACATTCCGTCCTCTTGACTGTGTTCATTTTACGTATAAGATATTTCGTTGGCAACAAATTTTTTTAATATGTAGATCTCATTTTATACGAATTTTTACTTACCAGGTTTTGTGTATTTATTTTCTTTTTTTTTTTTTTGGCACGACTGATTTTTATCTTGTTAAAAGGTCCAAATACTCCATTCGTCGCGTGAAGTACTTCAATCGTCGTACTTGTAAATTAAGACTTAGTGTATATTTATGTACTTATTTTTGTAGATATATTGTGCTGGAAAATTGTATCCATTTTTGTTTATTCATAAACAGAACTTTCACTTTTTATGATAAGTTCACCAAATGATGTCCCATTTTTTTTCACACATCACAGTTATTCCTACTTGTTAGAAATTTACATACAAGAAATACTGTGTAAGATTTGCGTTAACCAGTTTACGATATCTTTGTGCCGTCCGATTTGTGATTATTATTTAAGATAAAATTGTTTATAATTACTTGTATATTTTTTATATTTTTTAATTTTAGAAATGGAAAATCAAAATTCTTTTGTAATTCATGCGATTTGGTGTCGTTTTACGATGAATGATTATCAACTTATCACCTTATGATTAAGACGCTGTTGTTTCAGGATAATCTGTATTTTGAAAAACACTTGCTTGTACTCGAGAAATTTCATCTTCCCTCAGATGTAGGTACGTTTCACTTGCAATATTTCATTTTCTAGTACTTGTATATTTTCGTAAATAAACTTATATATCGATAGAAAAGTTTTGATGAAAGTTAACGAATAGGTAAGGTACTAGGTATGCTCTATACTCGTACGAGACTACGAGTACTATCTTTGACTACATATTGATAAAATAATATGGACCGAGCTGTCTATGTACATAAGAGGCAATGTTATCGAAATGGTGAAATATCTGTACAGGGGTCCAGCCCAGGACCCGGCCCTGAAACCCAAAAAGCCCCGATAAATTGAGCTCTGGCTCCGAGCCCAAAGACCCAAACGTGTAATTTCGAGACCCGAAAACCAGAGCCGTAGTTTTCAAAAGTGGGCTTCGAAACCCTATTATTATTTTTCAGGCCCGGGGCTTATCAGGGCTTGCATTTTTTTTTCAACTCACAATAACTGTACCTACTATATAGGAGTCAGTAATTGGCGTACCGATAGAATGACGCCATACCTTGAAAAATCGTAATCCGCGTAACGTGCGTAATCACAAATTTAAAAAAATATGCGTAACAGCGTAATCAAAATACCTTATTCTTCTCTATAAGAACCCTAAATAAAAAACTCTTCCCATTGGTTATAATTCAACATATCAACATGATGTCAGATGAATATAAATCAATGGGCATCGACGTTGTTAAAAGAATCATTTCTGCCACATTTAATTAGAAATGATTCTTTTGAAGCATGCGCATAACACGCGAAATTAACCAATCAGAAGCGTTTTTCGCTCAGGGTTCTTATTGATGTTTCACCGGCAAAGATACACAGGTACCTCGGTCCATGTTATATATATATAGTCAAAGAGTACTATGCACATTCGAAGAGATTCATCTGTAAACAATGTCTTCAGAGGTAATATAACGATTTCCCAACAAAGCGAAACACTGTTTCAAGGCTTCTTGACAAGCACTATATTCCTTCCATGGTCTCTTTATAGACACGTGCAACAGAGATAAATGTTTGCGCAAACTTTCCACTACACCGGTCATATCACCTTTCATTATTTTACATAAAGTATTATTAAAATTTTCGGAATACTCCTCTAATTTTTTGGGATCCACACTGCAAAATAAAAAATAAAATAGGTAAAATAAGCTTGCAATGTATCTCAAAATTCTGAAATAATTCGTTTTGTTTTACCTAGCCGTTGAATATTTCGGATTCTTTGAAGGTAATTCCTTATAAAGAGGCCAATCAAATTTACAAGCGTTACAATTACACGTGAAAAAATATTGTAATTTCAACTGATTTTGTCTTTTTTGGACATCGTGTACCGCGTAATGGTAACCGTAATTATCGAAAATCTGATGAAAAAAATTATTGAAATTTAAAAATGTAATTTCATTTTAGGTAATGCAATACGAACTAACTTGTTGATCTTTAGGAATCGGCTGAATGGTTCTCAAAACGACGAAGTCGTGATGACTATGTCTCACCACATTTGGATCGCATGAATGATTGATTAAACTAAGCAACGGATAAAGAGCAGCACCGATTTCCAAATTTCCTTCGGTTATTTTGGATTCTGGTTTAGATCCATCTTGAATCACCTCTGAGATTTCGTGAGCATTACAAAGAATTATGCACAGATACTTCAACAGTAAAGAACCAGCGAATTCCTCTAAATCTCTCGGCTGTGAACAAACTATTTCGTGAATAACAAGGAAAACAGAATAATTAAAATAAACGTTTTTCAATACTCACCGAATCTGATACTGTATCTGAATGAGCGTTTTGAAAAAAAGAAGAATATTTAACAGCATGCAGGAGAATAGCAGCTGTAGCAGATCGTTGAAATAAATCCGAAGGAGGTCGTCTAAAAAAATTTTCTTCCAACATATGAACACTGCTATAATTATTCGAAACATAGACATTTTTAATATCAAATAAACCAGATGGTAAAGGATGTGGAAGAGGATTTCCAAAAATCGGATCGTCATATAAAGTGCAAAGACTTTTGCCTTGATTGGTGGCAATCATTAAAGTGCGTACAGCCAAAAGTTCCATTTTACTAACATCTAACGAGTGTAAAAAGGATAATATATCACATTCGGTTGCGTGGTAACGTTCCATCGAAGCAGCGCGGCATTTTTCATTACAAAACATCACCTAAAAAAGTAAATCAGTAGGTAGCTAGGTACTAGGTATGTTACCGAAAAACGGTGTAATACAATTTACAAATTTGAAAATTTACCAATGAACATTTATCACAAGGGATCATCGCGGGGTTTCGAACAAAACAATTTGTGCAGTGCGTGGTATAATATTCTGATAATAAAATCGAAGCGTAGGGTTTTTCCACCGCAAGAATTTCTCCTGAAATGAAGTAAATCGATGATAAAGTAGAAGAAAAAGAAATGTTAAAAAAGAAAAATACCAATACTCAACCTGGTTCAATGTCTTTAGTAGCAACCAAATGACGACCCATTTCTGGTGAAAAGTCTATTCGAATTTTCTCAGATGCATTAGATATGAGAGAATTTTTCACTGGTATCTCTGGTAAAGGAAAAGTTTTAACGGAGCGAATTTCATGTTTTGTTTGTCGATTTGTAGTTGCATCCCATTGATTCAATTGACTAGGTGAATCCTCCGCATCACCGCCTAATTTCTCAAATAAATTAACGTTTGACAAATCGTTCACAAATTCCTGAAATGATTAATGTCAAAAATAATGATTTCGAAATTATATATTACATATTATGTATTATGCATGTAGATGTACATATATTGTACTGGCAATTCTTCTCACCTGAGACTCCACAACTTGAGAACGAGCAGTTACCTCCAAGCATTTATTTTTTCTCTCTAGAAGTTTACACTTCAGCTCATCAGGGTAATTACCAGTTAACGCTCTGTCTATATCTAATAAGCATAAGTCGTATTTTCTCAACTTGAATAAGACTGCTGATCTATTTGCATACGCAAGAGACAGTTCTTGAGTGTTTGGTAAAGATGAACGAATACTTTTGGAATATAAAATCAGAGCTTCTTCGTCTTTCTTGCAAATAAAAGCTTTATTACCTCGACTTCTACTTTCTATAGCTTGAGAGGTACATTTTGAAGAATTGCCCTCGGGGATTGGTAACAAATTATCATCCACCAATAGATGATAGGTAAATGAAACTTTTTCTTTTGATGTTAACGTATTGAATAATTCGGATGTATATTCTATTTCATATCGCTGCTTCAAAATATCACACAAACTTTCAATTATTTCGTTATAAGACATTTTCCTCCATTACATGCAGCGGTCAGATGTTCACTATTGATAAGAAGTGTTATCAGTGGAACGAATACCTGCAGGTATGATTCATCCGAAGCCGAATTTTTAAACTTTTTTAAACGATTAAACGAAAATGAATTAATTAATAATTAATTAAAACGAAAAAAAACACGATGCACGAAGAGATAATACCAGTAAACTCACGTTGATCTTGTAATAACTCCAACATTCTAGTTGAGAATTGTGATGCCGGTATCGCATGCGTCTGGGCAATAGCAATGGGTAAGGTAAGGTATGTAGTTATTTGGTGTTCTTTGCTTTATTTCCTAAAATAAAATAAATAAGTATATCACGTTGTATTTTGGAGGGGAAAGGCCTCATATGCATATTTACATAAATCTGCTAAGCAAGGCAAATAATAAGCAAGTTTGAAGTTGCCAGCGTTTTTCTGGTTTGCTGTAACTCAGTCGTTCAATGTTCACTTCTTTCGTTCTTTCAGCGTTCTGTTCAGTTCTGTTGTTGCAGTTAATGTTTATGTTGCTGTAATGGTGACGTAATATTATACTTTAATAGGTATTGCAAGTTGCGACATTACACCTACATATTCAATTTTTAGACGCGCGCAGGACAACGTCATAGTAGAGTGGTCGTTATGAGTTTCCTTGCTCTTTCTAGTTTCTGCTTTTCTGCTAAGTGCTGAGCTTTAGTTTAATTATTTTTTATTAATAATTCAAGTTTCAATTTTCTATTATAAAATACAAACTTTCTTTTCAGAATATCTCTTGCACGTTATTTATCAAAATGTATTATAAAAACGAATTAGATACAATGCCAGGAATATATAAGTGTTACGGGGACATCAAACATTCACGTTTCAAGTACGTTATTTATTGTATTTTTTTTTAGTTTTTGAAATTTTCATTTTATTGAATTAGCGAAAATTTTTTTTATGATGGCAGAGTTCGTCTAGAAATAGCAAAGTCCTCTATGATTCCTTTATCGAATGTTGACGAACAAGAAACGGGATTAGATCCTCAATATAACGAACGAGAAGAATTCGAATTCTCGTGGAATGAAAAAATTTTTAGCCCGTCAGAATTCAAATTATACTGCGATTCGCAAAATTGCATTACGCCTTTAGAAAAAGAATATCATAATGAGATTACAAAATTAATATCGGACGGTACCAGTTCGCCGAGTAATCGTTTATTTACATACACCTCGAATGATAAAATACCAAAAAATGTAAGTTGTTTTTTTTTTTCATTTAACTTACAACACTAATGAACGGACCGTTGAATTCTTGTATTCACAGCTATACAGAAATATTTTTTATAAGGATGAAAATCGTAGATTATTCTTTGAAAATGACAATTCATCGCATATTTCACTTCGGCAATCCAGCCTTGAAAAACATTGTGAACATGTTTCCTTACCCATAAAAAATATCGTAGATTTCGACCCTTCCAACGAGTTAAAAAAGCGAAATAGATCTTTGTATTCTGGTTATGAAGTTATGTATATTGCTGCAGATTTATCAGACAAAACTCAAAGCAGGTTACTTTTTTAAAAAAAAAGTTTAACGCAATTTGCGTATCTTTGCGGTAGCTTAGCATCACTATGCACACCTTGAAGAATGATTTATACACGTTGATGTTTCACCTTAAAATTACAAAAAAGCGCACATCAAACTTTTTGTTTCAATTCTAACGATCATCGATCGGTTTTTCAGTCAAACGGTGAATAAAGAACACGAGTATTTATTGGTTACTATTAAATGGAATAAGTCAGCTCGTACTCTAACTATTGTGCCGGATTTCGCTAATTTCAATACTCTTGGATATAAAATTGATGTAGACGCCTTGAGTGATACAAGGTACGTGTATCGATATTGGATTGTAAACGTTTCTCAGACTGAGGAGATCAACGAGTTGGACAAAATTGAAAAATTGACTTCTGAAGTAAGCGCAAACTTTTTTTTTAATCAAATAACCTCAATTTTCTAAATTTCGTTTGTATTTCAGCTTTCGAAGTATCAACCGCCGTTGAACTTTTCTTTGGAGTTTGAAATACCGTACAAAGATTTTTTAAATATTTTTTTATTCGTGGAAATTCAAAAAGCTGTTAAATTTGAATGTAATAATCTATTCATTCGATATTACGTTCATTTACCAGAAGGTAAGCTCAAATTTGTGGACACTTGTCACCGAAAGAATGGCGTGATTTTTCTTTAATTAGAAAATAATTTTGGTGCAGCATGGACTACCGATCATCCCGAAATGTTATCAGGATCCACGCAGCAATGTACATTCCGCGCCGAAAAAGAAATAGCGCAGTTTTCATATTTATTTGAAATGAAATTATCATTAATAGTTTCAGAATTGGCGAAAGATGAAGACGGTTGTTATTGTAACATTACTGAAATTTTACCACTACTTCTTGAAATAACATCTCGTAATTCGGCGAATTATTTTTCATTTGTTACCCCTAGATCCATTCTCTCGTTTCACGGTACCTCACTTATTTTTTGAAGTTTGCTCATTGGACAACTGGAAACGATTTCGTGTGGAAGGATATACCTGGACTCCCTTGCCAACGTATCCAGGGCGTCATAAGCTTGTATTGAGTTCATGGCGACCAGCCCCTCTTCGTCAAAGAGACGAATTGAAAAGATTTTTTATTGGCTCAGACCGTGAATTAACAGAGTTTACCTACGTTGGAATTCCAACAAATGTTGATGTGAATATTTTAGTAACGAAGGTAAATGTATCTTGGAATTAGAAAAAATATTGACCTATACATATTTCAGAGTAGACTATTGAGTAAATATGGATTTGAAACTGTATCCAGTGGTGACGTTCATGTCGAATTGAATATAATTCATCAAATTGGAAAGGCTATTCCTCCAAAGAAGGTATCGCATTTGATGGATAAAGCCAAAACTGTTCTTTTAATGAATAGTGTTAATCATATCCTGGAGGCGTTTAAGAAAGCCCGTGAGCGAATGCTGATAGCTAGGGAGCCAGTTTCATCTCAAGGTGATGTCTTATTTTTATTCTCAGCGAGATCTTTTATTAAGTATTCGTCTTATTAGTTAAATTAATTCGAATTGCAGATTAATGCGATATCTAACCCGATAAAGTGACGCCTTATTTATCATGCCGATCAATTAATATGCTCTTCTGCTTGATGTTGTTGGTGGTAATCTACTATTGACCACAAACGTGGATCTAATAATTTTTTGCGAATGCCTGTTTTATCGTCAAATTTGTACTTTATAGGTATAAAGTTAATAAATTGAATTCTCAATAAATTTGAATTGAATTTGTTTTTTTATTTATTTTTCCCAATTAACTAAATGGTGCGAAGAAAAATTTTCTGCTTTATTTTTTTCAAATTCTAGTCTCAGTGATGGTATAATGCTCGAACTATTTCAGCAATCATTTGTAACTTTTCAGTATAAATTTTTATCAAATAATTTCTCCCGAGGTAACCACCAATGCGAATGCAGGATACAGATTCAGCCGTACAGCCATGAACCTTTAGCAATCTGATTCTCCGATTTCCGCTTGAAATCAGTGTTACCAAGTAATAAAATCTTGGAATTTTTTGTTGAATTACATTTTAATTAACCAAGTGTAATATTGTAGTTTTTCCTTGAAATTATTTAAATCTGACATTTTCTTCAAAGCTTCAACTCGTACTACTTACACTTGTTGAAGATTTTACGATTCTATCGCATTTTGATTTCTCAAGTATCAAAATGATCGAAATTATTTGCTGCGATCAGTGTGTGGTTCATTTTCAAAATGGGTTCCCAAAATGGATTCAAATTTTTATTTTAGCTTGTTCTTTATTAAACAAAATTTATTATAATTTCTCCAGAAAAATAGTTTCCCCATAATTCGATAGCTCTAAATATGTTACGTTTCATATTTCATTCTGTTCTACTTACAACTTACAAGTATTTTTGTGCGATGCGGATGAATAGGAGGAACAGCTGTGGCTGCACCCTATTTTGATAAGATTGATAACAACACGACAGTTGACGGCGAGGTTCGGTTCGTAATCTCGGTATCATTTGTGAATGAAATTTAAAATCGTTTTATGCGAGAAATTTTCAATGTTTAAATTTGAAAGTGTTAAGAAGTGATTTATGCAAACTATTTTTTCATTTGAACGTAATCACCAAAGAGTTGGACCGGATGATGTACATGTAATTCAATACGTCACAAATGAGTAACTTCTGATCACGTTTTCCTTAATCTGCGATCGGTATTGGTAAGTTTCGATTGTCATTTTTAGAGAAATATTTTAGAAGCTAGGAATTAGACATTTTTTAACGATAGTATAGAATTAATTATAGCGGTGAATTCGAAATGAACCTCAATTTTCATTTTAATCGACTGGAGTAATCGCGTGTTCATTCAGTGTACAAGATTTGATTATTCTTTTTGTCGCGTTATAACTCATACATTTCGTTGGTTATCGACTAAAGCAATCTTTAATAAGTGATGGGCGTTTTGATTTTCATTACCTGAATGCCTGATTGAAGATTATAATTGTGAAAGAAGTATTTCAATATGTTGTTCTCTGAAAATAATGTGCTGGAACACTATCAGACTATCACGAATGTCAACATTTTACCGGCTCACGTGGTACAGCTAATAGAGTAGAGACTAGAAACACGAAATGAAAATTACGTACGATTTTTATGTCCTCAATCTCGGGTAGTCAAGTATAAACGTGGTAATAAGTAGTATTGTACAATATATCACTTAAACTTTTGACGCATGGTATCAAAATTAAAATGGGACTAGAAATTTAATTTCCTTTCTTTTTGATAATTCTTATTCATTGAAAATACATTATTTTTAAGTATAACCTACTTGAATTTCAATACGGAAATTTTAGTACTTTTCGTTATCATCACTGCTGAAGTTGAAGGAAGCCATTATATAATACAAATACAGTGATCTTTAAGTTTTTAACTATTTGTGAAAAATTAAAAAATGAGGTACGTGTGTAAGTGTATGTACGTAATAGATATGGTCTGTGTTTATTTGTGGAAGAGGAATCGTACTCTCTTATTCTTTTCCTTGTCATTTCACTTCTCATTTAATACACCGTTAGCATGTTCGAATTTATTCTTTCTACTCTCGTTATATTAAAGTTGATAGAAGACAAGTTGAAGCTGGGAGTAAAAACCTGAAAGTTTGCGAACTGATTTAAAATATAAAAATGGAATTTTTACCTTTACCGGCGTTGAACGAGTTTTCCGTAAAACTACGCAATACACCTACTTATATTTACGTATATAATTATGTTTTTTACATCTACATGTACATACGTAATTCGTAGGTTAATTACTTATGAAATATGAACGTTTCATTTTCGTACTATTTTTGTTTAACGATGACGTATTTTCGTATTAATAATTCAAATGGGAAGGTAATAATACACAGAATTACAGATACACAGTATACACAGACAATTGTACAGTCTCACACATCGTTATGGTACATACAGATACATAGACGTACATATTACGTTTGATTCTATACATTAACTAGAATAAATACTTTAACGGTAACACATACATATGTATGTAATATAACTTTATATGTTCGTTTTGTACTTAGACAATAAAATAATATGGACCGTTCTACAGTATAAGTGCTAAAGTGAAGCCAACATAATTCTAGGGACCTAAGCACATAATAAAAGTAATGCAAGCGCAAGAGCCAGAAGTGTTGAAGGGTAAAAATTATAAACACACTACCGAACGTTAAAGCAAATACACCAACACCAATACACCATTAAGCTCGCGCATTGCGCAGAGCCACTCCTGTGTTTAGGCCCCTAGAAATATGTTGGCTTCACTTTGCTCTGTTACTTTCCAATATGGTAGAACGTCTATATTATTATAATGTCTAAGATTACGTATATTAGACTATTAGTACATCTACATACACAATCAATTACATTGTCATTCGTAAATTGTAGATGTCTTTTACAAATTACGATCTGCCGATTGTTCTTAGTTGATGTTGGGTTGAGAGAATTCTTAAATTTAAAACAAATATGAAATATTAACTTGAATATAAAAAAAACTAAATACCACGTACAATAGTGAAAATAAGAAAACCATTGATGGCGATTTTGCTGATCGCGTCAAGCAAATAACAAAGCCGTTACCACTACAATTTACCATTTAAGAAGGAAAAAAAACAAAAATATGTAATTTTACACGCGTTTCCTGCAAATCATGTTGATCGTTGGTTGCTACTGCTAGTTGTTACAAAATTAGTGTAAAAAGTTTCATCCATTGCGAATCAAATCATAACGCGTATTTAACGGATGGTATTCGTACAGTGGAAAACGATTACCTTGATTGTGTTACACTAGCCAAGAATTTTTTTTTTGCAATTATCCATCGACGTGTTACTTCCCATTCTGCCAACGTGCCCAACTGGCCATGCCCGGTGCACAACTGAACTACTGTAGAAGTGTGCCTGTGCACGTCCACGTATCGTTATTGATGATGATGATGTTGATAACGAATTACGTACTGTACGTGTTGGATGAGTTGTACTAATATTTATTTATAATAAGTTTGATTGAGGTTTGAGAACGGAATCAAAAATTACGAATATAATCAGTTCTAATGTGGTTTGTGTACTGTGTAAGTGTGTATGTTCTGTACTTGTAACACGTTCGTGTGTAGCTGTGTGTGTGACTGTGTGTACATTGCATGCATATAATTATGTGTGTAACACATTACGTTGTATTTATTTTTAATGTTTATGCACGTTACATTTACACGATATATGTACATATGCAGTTTAATTGTAGTTTTGTACTTATCGAGAAAGAAAAAGAAATGGGAAACTTTAAAATAAAAATTTATCAAACGAGGATGGAGTGGAATGGAATGGAATGGAACGGAACGGAACGGAACGAGTACAAGTTGTAATAGGTGTGGAGGGAACGATTCGGAAAAAAGAATGACGTGTTTTTATCAAACAGTCATTCAACCATTGGATGATGCAGAGGGGAGAGGAATTTTGTCTGCCTGCGTTGTCTACCTCCTTTTGCTCCCCGTCTATGTTTAAAATTAATAATAAAACTCGATATAGTGGATGACGGAGTGAAGGGTACTGCAACGTTGTCACGTATACGTAAATCTGGCAATACGCATCCCTCTTCTTGTCACTTCGACCTTTGTTAGCACAAACATGCTAATCGATTATCTCCGTGTTAATGGCGTTCTTGGCGTTTTCCGTCTCCGTCGCGTCGTATTTATTCTTACTAAATGTAATCGTCTTTATTCAACTTCAACCTTCTTAATAACTCCGACCAAGTTTGCCTTATCAATAAATTTCGTCACGCCAGTTTAAAATTACGTATGTAATTCGATTCAAATTTTGACAAGATGGCAACGGCAAGTACTCCGATGATTTTTCTCGCAATACGTAAAATCTTTCGAATTATTTTATAACACGATGACAACAAGGTCAGTAGGTCAATATTCGACGGCGCGGCGTTGTGCATGTCAACAAATTTTACAATTTTTTAATTTCCTATCATTTTACAATACCATTTCCGCGTGCATCGAAGCATCAGTCGCATGCAACGCGTCAGCATTATAATTTATAATAAACGCTGTATCAGTTATTTAGAAATCCACGAGTTGAGCGTTTTTTTCCATCTTTTCCCATGTAAACGCGGCTGTGGCACTTGCACTACCACGTTGACCGCATATCTACTCGGTTAACCCTTCATGAGACGCAGACCCCTTAAGTGACACGAGTGGTCGTACCGCGGGGGAAACCCCGCGATTTACATGTGCAAATACTGGTCGCACTGTAGAGGGATTCCCTCACATTCTATGTTTTGGCGCACCGTAGAGGAAATCCCCGCGAGTTAAAAAATGCATGTTCGAGTCGCACCGTGAAGGGAATCCCCGCATTACCCCACGCGCAAGAAAGAGTACGTACGTATGATCAAATAATAAATTGTGTGAATCAAGAACACAACTTGGAAAAACCCGAAATTTTGATTTTAGCCCCTCCTCCCTGGGGCCCATGTGCATCTGAGGGTAAATCTGACATAAAATTTGGATTCAGCGGCTTCAAAAACTCCCCACAAAACAGGAATCTGTTCCACTGTGCGTCCCTTGGACAATATTATCAATGCAGGGATTCCCTTTACAGTGCGACTCATAATTGAAAATTTTATTTGCGGGGATTCCCTTTACGGTGCGCCAAATCATGTGTTTTTGGCGAATATTTTGTTCTTTCAGGGGTACAATTAATGCAACCATGCACGGCATAGTACTGGATCTTAAATCTAAAACGCCAAAAAAGTTTCGAATTCGAATTCGTTATCATTATCAAAATGAGTGATGTCGACGTCGTGTTATATTTTGTGCTTTGCTGTTGAAAGTACGAGTACTTAACAGGACAACGGACCGCGAATCGATTATCGATTTCAGGTGTTGCTCTTGCTTGTTTCTATACTTGTACCATATTTGTAGTTGTACCTCACGTCATCGTCATCAAGTTTATTGCTTCGGTCGATTGATATCCGAATACCCTCATTCGTTTGTGCTGTAACGAGTACTCGGAACATTATTACGATGGAGGTTCGTTGTTTTGAAAATTATCGTGTCAATTCGGCTATTCCCGCGTTGAGGTTTTTCTATGAAAAATGTGTTGGAAAACCTGATTTTTGGTCTTTTTTTAAATTTAAATTACACCTGTATATAAGTGATGAGTAGTCAAGTGCAACTATCTTTCCCGAGTTTCCGTAGCCAATATTATTACCTAAAAAGCCTACGTAATTAGTGGTATCTAATATCTATCATCTAGTACCTAAACCTAACTAGTAACTACCAACTACCTATATCTACATGTTGTACGAGTATGTACATACTGTACATTACATACTACATGCTACGTAGTACATAGCTACATACGTCGTGATTACTGATTACCTTAGACAATACAATAATAATACATATATGGACCGCTCGACCGCTCCACCGTACAAGAGTTAAAATGAAGTCAACATAAGTTTAGAGATTTACGCATGTAAGGGGAAAAGTAATGCGCGCGCAGGAGACAGAGGTGTTGAAGGGGAAAAATTATAAACACACTGTCGAACGTTAACGCAAGTACACTTATAATACCATCAGGTTCGCGCATTGCGCAGAGCCACTCCTGTGCGTAGGCCTCTAGAAATATGTTGGCTTCACTTTGCTGTGTTACTTTTAAATACGGTAGAGCAGTCTATATTATTATTATTATTATTATTATTATATTATATCGTCTAAGGTGTTTTTTTACCAACTGATGAGTGATAAACTGACGACAATACGCAATACGCTTGAAACTAGCGATAGAATGATGATAATGCAAAATGCATATTACATACAGTATTTTTCATACTCGTATCATACGCTTATTGCGGGAATATTTTTAACCAAATATAAAAATCGATAAAACGCGAAGCTTCAAAAATACTCGATATTTTTATTCGGGCAATCGCCTCTGTACGTATTATCTTTTATCTGTATACAGTATGTACGTATTTGTAATATGTATGCGTAGATTGTACATATATTTACAGTGTATTTCAAAATGGCCGAACATTGTGCGGGTGCTAATTGAATAGATAGAGAACGTCTCCACGAAGACTAATACACTTCATTGTGTGAACGTATACAAAAGTCTGAAAAATACTTTCTTTTGTTGTTGTTGTACGCTGAAAACGAAATACGAAATATACGCGTTAAAAATTCTTTTTTCCTATACGCGACCTCAAAGTGAAGCTTGTACAAACGATACGATTAATTAATTTGGTAACAACAATAGGTCTAAACTCTAAAAAGAGTATTCACTTTCGTTTAATTATACCGAACGGAATATCGCAATACTCGTATCGCAGGACTACGAGTACTTGTCGTCGTAAGTTGCAAGTTGTAACTTGCAACTTGCGAACGATTGAAATGGAAATTTTTATGCCTTTCTGTTCTGCATTTTTCTGGCTGCGCGAACAACTTGTTTTGTTTTTAGCACGACTTTGCGAAAACCGGTAGGTTTAGGTACATAACGGATGGATGTGGTTCGTGGTTGATGTATTTTTGAAAATAACTTACGATAAGTAGAAGTACTGTACCTCTACCTTTACCTTTACCTATACGCAACGATAAGATGGAAATTCGACGAATGCGCAAGCTGTTATTAGAAACTTGTTTACATACATTCGAAGGAATTGCAGCCATGCTGGTAGTAAAACCAGTTCTGTAAACTTGACCATAAACTATGACCGGCGAACTTAACTGGCAACGTAAATTTACCTTCGGGCTTGTTCCATAGTACAGCGACCAACGATAAAAAAATTTTTCGACCGCATTTTTTTTTCATTTCGTTTCATTTTTGAATTACTATACCGAATTCGCGATTCCAATTTCCAATATC
>QBDW01006015.1:0-11859 GCA_003261595.1 Maconellicoccus hirsutus | reverse complement strand
AATCAAGAACACAACTTGGAAAAACCCGAAATTTTGATTTTAGCCCCTCCTCCCTGGGGCCCATGTGCATCTGAGGGTAAATCTGACATAAAATTTGGATTCAGCGGCTTCAAAAACTCCCCACAAAACAGGAATCTGTTCCACTGTGCGTCCCTTGGACAATATTATCAATGCAGGGATTCCCTTTACAGTGCGACTCATAATTGAAAATTTTATTTGCGGGGATTCCCTTTACGGTGCGCCAAATCATGTGTTTTTGGCGAATATTTTGTTCTTTCAGGGGTACAATTAATGCAACCATGCACGGCATAGTACTGGATCTTAAATCTAAAACGCCAAAAAAGTTTCGAATTCGAATTCGTTATCATTATCAAAATGAGTGATGTCGACGTCGTGTTATATTTTGTGCTTTGCTGTTGAAAGTACGAGTACTTAACAGGACAACGGACCGCGAATCGATTATCGATTTCAGGTGTTGCTCTTGCTTGTTTCTATACTTGTACCATATTTGTAGTTGTACCTCACGTCATCGTCATCAAGTTTATTGCTTCGGTCGATTGATATCCGAATACCCTCATTCGTTTGTGCTGTAACGAGTACTCGGAACATTATTACGATGGAGGTTCGTTGTTTTGAAAATTATCGTGTCAATTCGGCTATTCCCGCGTTGAGGTTTTTCTATGAAAAATGTGTTGGAAAACCTGATTTTTGGTCTTTTTTTAAATTTAAATTACACCTGTATATAAGTGATGAGTAGTCAAGTGCAACTATCTTTCCCGAGTTTCCGTAGCCAATATTATTACCTAAAAAGCCTACGTAATTAGTGGTATCTAATATCTATCATCTAGTACCTAAACCTAACTAGTAACTACCAACTACCTATATCTACATGTTGTACGAGTATGTACATACTGTACATTACATACTACATGCTACGTAGTACATAGCTACATACGTCGTGATTACTGATTACCTTAGACAATACAATAATAATACATATATGGACCGCTCGACCGCTCCACCGTACAAGAGTTAAAATGAAGTCAACATAAGTTTAGAGATTTACGCATGTAAGGGGAAAAGTAATGCGCGCGCAGGAGACAGAGGTGTTGAAGGGGAAAAATTATAAACACACTGTCGAACGTTAACGCAAGTACACTTATAATACCATCAGGTTCGCGCATTGCGCAGAGCCACTCCTGTGCGTAGGCCTCTAGAAATATGTTGGCTTCACTTTGCTGTGTTACTTTTAAATACGGTAGAGCAGTCTATATTATTATTATTATTATTATTATTATATTATATCGTCTAAGGTGTTTTTTTACCAACTGATGAGTGATAAACTGACGACAATACGCAATACGCTTGAAACTAGCGATAGAATGATGATAATGCAAAATGCATATTACATACAGTATTTTTCATACTCGTATCATACGCTTATTGCGGGAATATTTTTAACCAAATATAAAAATCGATAAAACGCGAAGCTTCAAAAATACTCGATATTTTTATTCGGGCAATCGCCTCTGTACGTATTATCTTTTATCTGTATACAGTATGTACGTATTTGTAATATGTATGCGTAGATTGTACATATATTTACAGTGTATTTCAAAATGGCCGAACATTGTGCGGGTGCTAATTGAATAGATAGAGAACGTCTCCACGAAGACTAATACACTTCATTGTGTGAACGTATACAAAAGTCTGAAAAATACTTTCTTTTGTTGTTGTTGTACGCTGAAAACGAAATACGAAATATACGCGTTAAAAATTCTTTTTTCCTATACGCGACCTCAAAGTGAAGCTTGTACAAACGATACGATTAATTAATTTGGTAACAACAATAGGTCTAAACTCTAAAAAGAGTATTCACTTTCGTTTAATTATACCGAACGGAATATCGCAATACTCGTATCGCAGGACTACGAGTACTTGTCGTCGTAAGTTGCAAGTTGTAACTTGCAACTTGCGAACGATTGAAATGGAAATTTTTATGCCTTTCTGTTCTGCATTTTTCTGGCTGCGCGAACAACTTGTTTTGTTTTTAGCACGACTTTGCGAAAACCGGTAGGTTTAGGTACATAACGGATGGATGTGGTTCGTGGTTGATGTATTTTTGAAAATAACTTACGATAAGTAGAAGTACTGTACCTCTACCTTTACCTTTACCTATACGCAACGATAAGATGGAAATTCGACGAATGCGCAAGCTGTTATTAGAAACTTGTTTACATACATTCGAAGGAATTGCAGCCATGCTGGTAGTAAAACCAGTTCTGTAAACTTGACCATAAACTATGACCGGCGAACTTAACTGGCAACGTAAATTTACCTTCGGGCTTGTTCCATAGTACAGCGACCAACGATAAAAAAATTTTTCGACCGCATTTTTTTTTCATTTCGTTTCATTTTTGAATTACTATACCGAATTCGCGATTCCAATTTCCAATATCGTCCAGTTTAATCAGTGATGGGATATCCGTAATGAAGTTTTTCCCATTCCCACCTTCCAAATTTCCCTTTTTTTTCCCATTTTTCAATATCTAAAATTCCCACTTTTTTCCCAGACTTGTTTAAAAAAAAGTAAACACATTATATTTTTCCGTTTTTTTTTTTAAATTTTTTTATTAGCCTTATTATTTATTAAAAACAAACTCAAAATGTAGTAGGTAACAAAATTGAACACCTAAGAAATTCAAATAACATAAAAAACAAATAGGTAATTACTTGACTGCCGAAACCAACAGTAAAATACCTATTTTTTCTTTTTTTTTTTCGAGAAATGATCACTCTGCAGACAATAAATAAAAATTATAAAAAATTCGATAATAGTTTTGAATATCTTTTTCCTACTTTTTTCCCAAAATTGACAAATTGTTGAAATTTCCCACTTTTTCCCTTTTTCCCACGCGACTATTTTTCACCTCTGAATTTCCCACGATTTGGGAAATTTCCCACGATATCCCATCACTGGTAATTTCTATCTCGTCTCGAAAATCAGATTTTAGAGTTTCACGCAAGAGCCAGGATTCGGCTCATCATCGTGACATCATCTTATTTGAGCCCACTTGCTGAAACCGCAGCAGCTGTTGCAGCTGAAAGCTAAAAAAAGCTCTCTAGGCGTATTTTTTCTACTTCGTCAATTTTCCCATTCCAATTTTTGATTAATTTTGCTGCTAAAGAAGTGAAACGGAAATAAGCAATGAAAAAGGAACTCGAATGCTTCATCAGCTGGATAAAAACAAGCCATGATGAGATCTCATCATGGTTCTTCTCACAGCTTAAATAAAATGAGCTGGATCCTATCTCCACTTAAAGCTGCTTTTTCTTGTATCTCCGCAAGAACTCGTTTAATCAGAAAAATAGCTGAAGGTTGAAGATCTTTGAATTCTTTATAAAACGAGAAAAAAATTCAACGCTTACCAACGAATTTCGAGATATGATTTGGGAGATTCGGGAGGGGGGAGAGGTGTTAATAAGTTCATTACTATAACGCTAAAAATTTGTCAAAAATTATTTCATGTGGCTTGAAACCTATTTAAGTTTCCTAGAATATTTTTCATTCATATTTTAAAGAATTTCAAGTACGTACAATAATTTCGAACAGAGCTTAGTTCAATACCAAATCATTTTTTGCAAGTCGCAGAGGGAATTCAATTCCAGGTAAATATCCAATTTCAGTCATCAATGAAAGAATCAAGTTCTTATCTTGGCCTGGCAAAAACCTACTTCCATCGGGTGCAGCTCATTAAAATGAAATAAAAAGCTTCTCTACGATGTTTCAATGAACGTACACTTCAAAACATGCTTCTCTAAGGTCACTACTTTCCCCTCCCCCAATCAAGAATTTACCACAAATCGAGAAAAAATGAATGTAAGCAGTTGAAACCCCTATTTCGCTAGTTTACCTGTGGATTAACGCTATGTTTCGCCGCCATGGCCAGAGGTGTAACTGGGAGGATGTATTAGATGGAAGAGAAGAGTTGGGATGAGCTGAGAAATTGGAAAAGACGATGGACAGAGGAAGGATCGTCACTGAGGATTTCTGGCATAATTTTGAGGAGGTCAACTTCGGTAGTTTCTTTTAATGCGTTCTTAATAAAAATTCGCCAATTAATCAATTCCGAAACAGCTCCATCGTTCTGCTTTCCAAAATCCAATACATTTTTGACTATTTCTGAAATCAATTTTGAAACCAATCTGTACTCTCTAGCTACACAACTCCTTCAATACCGAAGGTATTCAAAATTTCCTCACGACTTTTGACAAAAAGGGAAAACCAAAGCTATCAAAAAAACCACGAAAGCGCCAAAAGCGTTTCTAAAACTTCAAAACATTCACATCATCTCACTTTTTCCAAAACCTAAGCCCCCAAAATTTCCTCAGATCACCTCACGGCTCCGTTTATCGTCACTGCTCACATGACCACCTCCTCCAAACCACTTCTCGCAACATCCATCACGTCAACACATCTGCCTACTCCCAACCAACAGGCGCCTTCTAATCTCTTTTTCTCGCTTTACAGACTACGCCGAAACACGACCGCCGATCATATTACGAACCCGAAGGAAAAACAAACGGAAACGCGGCAAGAAGCACGGATCGATAAAAATCAAAGATTTCAAAAAACTGCGAAAATTCATGTTGCCTCTATTATTAGCGTATAAGTTGAAGTTTTTCACATTAGTGCCTTTATTATTAGGAGGATTAGTACTCATCGTTGCCACGACCGGTTTCGCCGGCTTTTTCTTCGCCCTGTTCGCCGTCGGACTGGGACTCAAGCATCATCATTAGCTCAAAATACCCACTCATCTCAGATATACTCCTAAATCGTTCCATATATTACCTACGCTACCGTCGTCGTCGTCAGCGCTGCTGCTGCTGCTCTTAACTCCATTACAATATGCTCGACATATTCGTAATTCCGCGCCCATTAAAATAACCCGATGTTGTACTTCACGCTAACAATGACTTGTACTTTTTTCAAACTAAAATTTAACCTATATTTCGACTTATCGTAATTACGAAAAATTTGTCTGCAATTTGTTTCCAAAAATACATTCTCCTCGGCTTAATTATACTTTCGAGTTTTCCAGCACATACACGATTTATTGACACGAAACCGAGAAATAATATTGTCGTTATCGTATTCGCGAGTATATTTTTTTTTCGTATAAGTATTTATTTTTTTCTTTCTATTTTTTTTTTTACATATTTATTTTTTCTCTTCTATATTACATGCATGTATACGTTACTCTTCGAGTATATTTCGTACCATATAACCTTGTAATGTATGTGAATTTTTATCGTTATTTAATTTTTAACGTGTATTTTTATAATTTTTTATACATATTATTTATCTTATCGAACCGATGTATCAAATTCCCAATTATCAATTTTGAATAAAAACCAAAGCGAGGGGCCAACAGACCCGGTGAATAAGTCATCTTTTGAAAAGTGTTATTCGATGATTTAAAAAAAAACCGCAAGTAAATGTCTCAAGTCGTTTGCAAAACTGCAAAAATCTCAATTCACCTGAAAATTAAGAGTAAAAAAGGTAGATAAAGGGATCAGGGCCGGTTTTAAGGGGGGGTTTGGGTGTTAAACCCGCCCCCCAAGAGGTCAAGCTCCACTCGTGATTTTTACCTAATTTAAAACACAACATATTGCGCATGTGCTCTGGTCGTCGCTTATTATTTAAATAATAAGATATTAAATCTCTATCTTCGCTGTTATTAATATGAGTAATTATTATAATGTGGTCAAAATCACTTTTAGTTATCTCTCTTTAAAAAAAAAAATTACTCATAATTATGGAACCTAACCCCCCCCCCCAACGAACAATCCTAAAATCGGCCCTGAAAGGGATTACCGTCTCTAATGAAATATCAATATCCCTCATACTAAAAATTCATACTCAGAAACAGTAATAAAAACCTCGTAAAATCGTTCCCTTCCTAATACACAATCAGAAGGTGCAGGGGGTACTAACCTTGAAACATGGAAGCAAAGCTTTTAAAATTCTATGGAAAAAAATTGAAAAAATCACCTCAAGACATGAGAAAACAGGGAGAAATAATGGCCAAGTACTTCGCAAGACGGAAAATCAAAGCAATCAACCAAGGGAAGTATGTGTAGAAAAAGAGAGGAAACATCGATGGAACCTTTTTGTAACAAAATGAACGCAATTTCTGACACCAAATCGAATTTTGTAAATTGAAAAAAAAAAACAAAAAAAACCAGGAACAAACGCAAACGAAAAATTTGTAAAAAAGAAACACGCATCGGGGGTGCTACGGGGAAGGGTCAAATCTACATTTGAAATACACCGGAAATCGGTCAAAATATGAAATTCAACGACACAAATCAACTCATGAAAATGATTTCAATAATACTGATTACATGCTTGGGCAAAAAATAAGGAGGGGAGAGCAAACAGAACATCTGCCTTTGGGGTGTGAACGAATGTGAAATGATTTTTAGGAAAATAAACAATCAAAAACACCCCTTTCTCCCCTCCTCTTCATGATCCTTCCATTCTCAAGACATCCTTACTTCACTTTCGCATTTCTCTTCAGTATTTATTCGTATTATAATTTCTTTAAATATGTAAACTATGTAAAAACCATGCTGAGTGCTATCATAACTTTCATTCGATTATTTATTTTCGTTGTAAATATTAAAAAAAATAAATATTACAAAAAACGCCTCTTTCATACGATTATCTTCGAACTCTCCCAACACGTATAAAAACTACGCCGAACGATAGCGAAACGATCATCGATAGTGAAAAAAGGCGCGAAAAATTACGCCGAAAATCGAGTGTAAAATTTCGTCGACGTCTTACCGATTCGCGAATTTATTTGATTAGTCTGTCGGCCGTAAACACACGACTGCGTACGTAAATACCCCAAATCTACGTAGGCCGCCAAACTCCTACGTGACCTTAATCAAAATACGTTCTTGCATTTTGGCATAAACGTGTATTCTGTAGCACGGTTCTATACGCTTTCACGCGGTCATATTTTTCACACTCGACTCTTGAATTATCACAATGGATCTTCTTTAATAAATAGGATAATACGGTGAAGATAATGGAATTATAGCCGTCATTTAAATTCAGGTCGTTCGACGTATCGAGTATACACGTCGCTATGGAAATTCTTTATAATACACGAAAATCATACAGACAAACGTACGCTGAGCATTCCGCGCTCCTCGATCCTATTTTAATTCCGCGCCAAAGTAAAAATTAATATTCATCGTTATATCTCGATACGATTCACCGACCACTCCCGAGTCATCGTTACACGTTCGCGAGCTCCGCGACTTTCTTTAATCTCGATCCTTAATTCTTTTTTTTCCCCTTCGCAAACAACGAAACAATGCGGGGAAAAAAACCTCAAAAAAACCATCTCCGTGCCTCGACCACAGCGCCACGTCGGTCCGTTCGTTTACCTATAATCACCCACGCTTTCTCGATATGCTGACACCTAATACGCGTCGTAATTGACACGTATAATATTTTCCACGACGACGCGTCTCTCTCAACGGGGGCCTCCTAATCGACCGATATAGTACGCCGACCGGTTATATTAAATTATTATATCGTATGAAAATGGGAAATTTTCTCACCGGCTTATTTGCCTTTAAAGTTCGATCATTCGTTTCGCTCCACCTATGCTACGTATTCGCGCTGCTTTCGACTTCGCACCACAGTATCGATCCGTCATCGTCTCGCAGGTCTACAAGGTTGTTTTTCCGCCATACGCCAGGTCCTCCGAGTAAACGTAATTATCATCGGCGCGCCGCAAAACATACGACAACCCACTTTTCGTCATATTTCACTTTCTTCTTTCCCTCTTCGCTTCTTCATTTCCTTATTCGAACGAAATTAAAATACCATATGTCCGAAATATGTCATTAGAACGGATACGACGAACGACCGTATCGTCTTCGTGGCGCGCGAAACCGCATATACGCGCGAGTACCACCGTATTTACATCTCGTTCGTCAATCGCAAACGTCTCCGCGTCTTCGTCCGCCGTACCAACGATTAAACCGCAAAAACAAACAATATTTTTCCAATTTTACGACTTTCCATTTTGTCCGTCGCGGCCGCCGCAATTGAAATTGTACTTCTTGGCCACCGAGCGAATGATCGCCTCAGAAGGGAACATGGTGGTCTCAAATCTACCAGAAAACACCCGTTCGGCGAGGTAGTTGAAACAATTTTACGAATGAGTGGGGTCTACTGACTTAGAGAAGACGATTTTGACCGACGATACGTACTTTTAAGGCTCTACCACTCTTCGAGGAGCCAGCCCATTAGAACGCTTGTACCTCACCACCTAATGGATTCACGAAAAATAAAAAGCTGCGAAGCTTTTCAAGCCGGGTTTTTCACGAACGTAGTACGACAACACCACCACAAAGAACCATTTTTCTAATTGTTCTATATAAGGTAAGATCAAAAACCGCTAAAAGAGACTCAAAAATCATGGTTTTTGAGGCTGAAAAAGGGTGGGCGGAGGTGAAAAGTCGAAACCCCCAAAAGGTACTATTTTTGGCATCCACTACACGTACATGCCGAAGCACGACCTCCTAGATCAATTGGGGAGGGGAGCTGCAGCTATGACACAAAATTTTTCAAGGTCAAATAATGGGAAGCCTCCCCTCCTAAATAATTTAGGATGCTGATTTTTGGATATGTTGTACATATTTTGATGCTCTCGGTTTGTTTTAGGGGTTTTTGCTTTTTTCACCCCTCCCCCAATCTTTTGAAAAAAGTGACTTATCCAAATTTTCATCCAAGGTCATCCCCACTCTGGTCACCTAGTGAACTCGACAAAAAAACCCTATTACTCGAATTTGAACTTTTTTTGTTGAAACCCATCCGAGTTCAGCGCCAAAAACAAATTATATATACAAACTGACATCGATAAAAATGGCCAAAATGGACTCCTGAGGTCCCAAAACAAACTTTGAGTACGGTCTTCCCCCAACTCCCACCGACACAACGTAATTGCCTTGGTTTTTATTTGAAAACCCCGACTAAAAAGTCACGTGAAAAATTAATCCGGGATGAATTCTCTACATTTTTAATTATTATAAAAATTCATTTTTGAGTGACCCTCGTTCCTTGAGCAATTGAGCACCCCACCACAAAAACATGAATCGAACCATCACGATATAAAAAGATTACAGACTAAACCAGGTTATCAAACCAGCCTCATCAGCCAGGCGTACCCAATTTTAAAAAAGCTAACAGACCACAAAGGCACCCCACATCCTACATGTGAACCTCACACTGTTTCCTTCTGGACTGGCAACTCCACAGATTGCGGATCCTCTACCATGAGGGATGGCTACGACGGCCCACATCTCACACGTGAAGTCTTCATCAAGAAGATTCTCTTATACATCAGAATCTTGCGAAACAGGCTCTTGAATAAACTAATACTCATTTTGGACATTCAGACTCCTCAGGAGGAGTGTCTCGAATATCGAAAATGCTTGCGTCACTCACCACACTCAACATTCCAAACCCTCCTTTGATCTCTTCAAAAAACCACCATTCCTTTCATTTCAACAATGCTTCTTTGCCCAAACTCTACCCTCGTTCATCTCCCAAACAACCCTCTCTTACCTGAAACCCAAACTTCACCACCTTATCACCTCTCAACCGCTCTCATAACTCGTCTCATATGCACCATCTACTAACGCGCCTTCATATCACACACATAACTACACCATCAAGTTAGGTCCTCGGACGCGTAACGCTTCACTGATCGTTCGTTTTGATTACCTCGTCGCCGCGTCTACGATTCCAAAAATACACTTGATTACATTTCGCTACACGTTCACCGCTCCTTATTCAACCAATCTTCCGAACGTCCACGCATAAACCACCTCGCCGGTCAACCGACTAAATACGCGACAATTTGGACGCGTTTTATATTTCTCTATTTATTTTTATACCTTTTAACGAACCATGGTCCACTTCCTTGACCCAGAATATCGACAACATTTCTAGATCGAATATATATCGGCGTCCGTCCCGCCATCCCGCAGCACGTATCCAGAAAACCGCAACCGGTGGTAAAATCCATTTGCGAATGCTCGATTTTTCACAAATCAAAATTACATCTTGACCAAAACGCAGAAAAAAAACGAGAAAAAAATCCAGTGAAAATGCTCATCTTCGCTATAAATACCATAAATCGCATCTCATCCGCCGCACATCCTCGTCGATCATCGTTCGAGCGCGATATACCCGAATACGCTAAAATGGTGCATTTTCGTTCGTTTTTTTACATAATCTGCAGTTCGTGCGCGTTACTTCACTTCAAACACGCTTACTCGGCCGATATCGGCACGCTTTTCGAAAAAGTCCTCACAATGTGTCATAGAAAATACAACGTCACCTTGTTCGATTGCCTGAAAGAACGCTCGTTGATTGGACTAGACTCCATATACAGATCCAAAAACGACATAAGCCTCATACCGAACTACCTATCGTTGGTACCGAACGACAACTACCACATCGAAGAACGTACCGGGAAGAATTTGCTGATGGATATCGAAAACGAACATCCTCAAAACCGATCTCAACTGTTGGACAGTCTCATTGCCGGAAGAGCTTTTGACTTTTTGGCCAGTCGTTCGGTCAGCATTCGAGTACCATTTTCTAGCATCGATGTATTCGGTTTACTCGCCAACGATGACAGTCAAACAGAAGGTAAGTACGACGATTAATTCTTTTTACAAATCGCATTGCGAATCTGATTGAAAACCTTAGTAAACTTGATTTTTTTTCAATTTCCAATACATTGATATTATTTGAGAAATAAAAAGAAGTAATAGTGTGGTTTTCCACCAAGAAAACCAGACTATAATTAAATATCTGAAATTTTCAATTCAACAAGAAACCGGTTGATGTCGCGATCCCACGATAACAAATTCATTACGCCATCTATGGAAGAAATATCCAACTTTTTTCAATTCCAAAGAAAGTAGGACTGATTTCAAACCACTTATAAACAGTAGCGATCTCTGTAGTTATTCTAATCAAGAAATCCTTCATTTAATGAATCATACGGGTGATACTATTAACGTATAAATCAAAATTCAAAAGCACTTTCACATTTCTAATTTTACAAATATTTCGATTCAGTTTTTTTAATACTAGAAAATTTTTTCAATTCTTTTAGCACCTAAATACTCTTCCAAACGAGCGTTTGGAAAATTATTTCAATCTAATGGAAAAATATTCGAAATGGCACAATCAAAACTAAAAATTCTCAAAGGCTCACTTCTAACAATGTTCAAAACTGTTCGACCAGATCACTGGATCCTTCCAGTTGATCCTCCCAATTTAAACAAGATGCTTTTATTCATTCACAAAACAATTTAAAATATGAAAAATTTCCAAATTTCCCTGACCATTCCTTTTAAAACTAAAAAACCTACATTCATCAAAAAACCAACACAGAACTTCTGAAACCAAAATCCAAAAACCACTATCTCCTTTTGCACTCAAACTTCTAACACCAACATCACACCCGACTAATCACGTATTTCCCTAGGACGAGGAGGCGGCGGGAAAAAAGACAAAGGCGGCGGATTACTCGCCATGGGAGCAATGATGGCTGGAACGATGATGGCGATGAAAATGGCAGCCATAGCCGCAATGGCCGGTAAAGCACTGATGGCCAGTCTGATGGCCCTGATGCTGGCAGCTTTAGCATCACTAGGTAAGAAATCAGGGTCTCATGGATCATCTTACGAGGTGATCAACGTGCCCACACATGGACACCACGGTAGACGTTCCATGCAAGAGCAACAACAACA
>QBDW01006014.1:0-21686 GCA_003261595.1 Maconellicoccus hirsutus | reverse complement strand
CACGCGCTTAACGACTTGGGAATTTCAAAGTGCATTTTTCGGGGTTAGATTATCCTTGGCCGAGCGCTTTTACGCCGAACGCGGAGTTCGCCGAAGTAGCGTCGACATGGAATAATCGGATTATTTTAATGTACCGATGAACAGCTTAGGAAATTTTATCGAGATTTATCTCGCCGTCTTTAACACGATTTCAACGGATTACCTGTTTGTATGGGTTCGCGGAGACGTCGATTTTTCAAATTTTTTTTTATTAATATTTAAAAAATAATTTCGGAATTTTGGGCTGGAAATTACCGCGAATTTTAAAGTGTTGAAGACGTCTTGGCAAATGTTTCAATATTTAACCAACTCTTCAGAATTGTATTTCGTATTCAGCCTCATCTTTCTCGGTGTTTACTCGGCGCCCGGATATCAACACGTCGAGTATAATTTACTGTATACTGCCCCGCTCCCCTTACGTCGACCGATGACGGAGGAACTGGCAGGGGGAATGGTAAAAGCTATCCTTTGAAAATATGCAAACACAGAAGATAATTTTTCGCTCGATATACGAAACACTGAACAGAAAACGGAGAAAATCGCTCGTCGAAAGGAGAAGATTTTATCGGCGAATAAAAAAGATTTAATTAAACGTGTTACCGCGAGTCGCTGAATGGGCTCGTACGTTTGCGGTGGCGTGTTTCGACGATCGCGGGCGAGGCGCCGCCAACCGTCGGTTTATTAATTTATTTTCATAACGTATCAATTGCGCTTTTCAATAGGCAATTTACAAGCGAAAGATTTTCTTCGGTGGAACGACGATGCGAGGCCGCGAATTCAGCGTGGAAATTTTCAATCGAATTAGGGTTACGTAGGCGTGTAGGTTTGTACCGCGAGATGAGATGGAGAGGAAGGCGGAAGTTTAATTGGAACTGACATCTGGGCGCGGATGGAGATGATTTTTTGTACTTTTGGCAAATTGCGATGCCCTAGTTTGGCCTATTTTTCGACCCGAATTACGCGTACTTCGGAAGTTTTGATTTTTTCCTTGATGCGAGACTGGAGTGGGAGAGTGGATGTGGAATTCTTTAAGAAGTGGAACCTCGACGAGGAGTTCTCGGGTTATTTGCGATTGGAGAAGGGAGAACGGGAGGGTTTGCGGAGTTGTTTGCGAGGTGATTTGTTATTTGGAACTGGAAAATACTCGAATGGTACTTCAAGTCGAATGGCGTTTTTATGCGTGTGTTTGCGAATGCCACGAGATGGTGTACCTGAACAATGGAGCGTTTTTACGAGATATTTTCAATTATCGGATGCAAATACAGAGCTGGAGTAGTTTTTGTAAGGGATGAGTCATCTTCGAGGGTTTGTGGTCGAGAAAAAAGAAAAGGTTTATAGAGGGTTTTTCAAGTTTACGTACGTTTTGAGCTCAAATATTGAAGGCGTTTAGATAGTGAATCGAGGTCATATGTTGTGGTGGCCGTGGACTGATGAGATGAGGTTTCATGGAATAAAGGACCTGCAGATGAATATGAAGATTGTTGAGATCATTATATGAAATCATTGAATTTAGTAGGTATTTTTCGCAGTGTCCATTCTATTGTGATGGTGCTCCGGATAAATCAGTAGAGCATGGTGTCCTGGGCTTGCCTCAGGAATTCGGCTTGTTCAGATGTACAAGACTTCAGGACTCCTTGAAACGTGTTTAATAACTCCTCTTTCACTTAGCTGATGGCTCGTTTCGTGTAATGCCCTTTTATTCAAAGGGATATCTTGCAGGATTGCTTGGGTTGTAAGACAACAAAGATCATTTTTATTTGAGTAATATGAATGGATGATACTCTCTGGTCCCTTTGCATAGAGTGTGTTTGTCATTGTTTTGGAGCTTACGCTCTCCCAAGTCATCGAGCTTTTTGATTTTTTTTTCGAATATAATAATTCTTCTTTGTAGAAGAAACGTGAGTAGGATGATTCGGTTATTTGAAAAAAAAAATGAGACCAGCGAGACCGAATTTACAGAATTTGGAAAATTGAAGGTTTTGAAATTTTTTATGAATTTATTTTGTGTTTTATTATTTGGCGTGATTTTCTCTCCGCGTAGAATCACAAAGAACAAAGTCGATTTTTGTTTATTTCGTTGTAAGAAAAATTGAATAAAATTGAAGGCGTTGTTGCGAATTTCTCGAGTGGCTCGAAATATACTTGAAGTATTTTGTTATTTTTAAAATCTAAAGAATTTGTATTTTGTAATGGAAATTTGGCATCTTCATAAAAGAAAAATCGCGTTAGAAATGAAAATTCACGAGATTTGAAAATCGAGGAAAATGTTGCAAACTTCTCATACTTTTGATTTTCATTTTCTAATCAATCAAAATTTTCAAAAAATAAAAAAAAATAAAATAAAAAAAATGTAATGAAAAAATGTAATTTGGGTATCTGCTAAAAAATGATTAAAACAAAAATGGAAAAATTTGTAAAGTATTGAAAATTTACCAGGTTTATTTTCAAAGTTTCTTCTGAAGTAATTTTCAGAAATTATAGTTCTTCAACTACAAAGTTGAAAAAAAAGTGAAAAAATTTTTAAATGAAAAAAAAACAATTTTTTATTGAAAAAAGTAGAAAAAAATTATCGTAATGAATAAAAAAGTGAAAAATAATTTTTTTAATGAAAAAAAAAGTGAAAAAAAGTTATTTAAAGCAAAAAAATGAAATCTTTTTAAATAAAAAACAGAAAAAAAATTGATAAGTAAAAAATGAGAAGCAAAAAAGGAATAAAAAAAATAATGAAAAAAGAAGCAAATCACAGGACGCAGAAATCGATGAACAAGCTATGCCACTCGAGTTACTCGATAAATCCGCATTTTTTGCATTTCCCCCCTTATTATGCAAATTAAGCGTATCGAGTATCGTGATAAGAAAATACCCTGCATTAATTTATCACCTTCCACAACCCCAAAACAACCAGTTCATAATCGAGGTAACAGCAACAGCGCTAGTGATCTGTTATCTGTGATTGTCCAAAAGCTGGAGCTGACTACGAGCTTTAAGCAGCCCTTACTGAACTCAGGGTTGTAAAAACCCGGCTAGCGATGTCGTGGGCTGCACATACGAATGTGTAGTGCTCGTCACATTTTTGGTATGTTTGTAATTTGCAAAGACGTATACGTCATTTGATGTATCTCAGTCAAATTCGGAAATTCGTAGCTATTGAGGCGTCCAAAGAAGAAACATGATCGTAGATGTTAATTATGATAATTAAAACAGCGAGATTTAATTTTCAAAAGAAGTTCTTCTTTATGATAAAGTAAAAGTTTTCGAGTGTTTTTTTCACAGCTTGTGTTTTTTTCTCTTATCGATCATCTTGTGTCCTCTGTGGATGCTGAGCTTATAGAATATGTAATTACGCGATAGATGAAATTTTAATTACGAGTAAAAGCATGATACGAATATTTTAGAAACTTGGAAAAATAAGCCTGGTAGATTTGAATTTTTCTGAGGAAATTTCTCGAAGCAGTGTTGCCAGATTTGAAGGTATTTTTGGTGCGAAAGTGATTTGTGAAAATATGCCTATGTTTTTTTTATATTCATGGTCGTCTTTGCGATGAAAGAGATTTTGTTTGATTCTTTTCATTAAAAATAACTCGAGTCATTTCGCCTTGTGAACAGCCTTCGAAGAAGATTATCATCTTGATTCTTTGATCGGATTTGATCCGTTGGAAGATTTGTGTCAACTTGAACAACGAATTGAATATTTTGAAATGTTTTTTGACCTCTTTTTTTTTCAAGTGAGAGAATCGAATAATTTTTAAATTTGCTGTGAACTGTTTTCGAAAAATCTACTCAAAATTGACAATATTAAATGGAAACGTATTTATTTCATGAATCTGTGAATTTTTCTATCTCGTAGTCTTTTATTGAAAAAAAAAGCAATGGATGAAAATGGTGAAAAAATATCAAAAAAAATTTCCTCTTTATAATAAAGAAATTTATATGAATGAAGTAAAAGAAGAAAAAAAACCGAAATATTTAAATCGAAATTCTCGATGCAATTTAGACTTGGGGGAGACGTTTACAGTCAAAATTACAATCCGTATGTGTACAAAGGCCAAACGCAAATCTCCATTACTCGAAATAAAAGAAAAAGCCTTCGGATTAAAAGAAAAAAAAAAGCAACGTAAAAAAATACGTCGGAAAATTGTGGAAAATTGCTAAAATTGTAAACACGTTGAAATCGATAGTATTCCGCTTGCATTTACATATCACAATGCGGACTAATCATATATTACACCCTTCGGACTATTTACTCTAGCGAGTTTTTTTCAAGCGTACTTTTTCACGTCGGTTTGGCCTCGAAAGCTCGTAAGGCGAATGAGAGAAAAGCGAAGCTGTTTAAAATTTGAGTACTCGACGCGAATATATAGAGGAGAATTTGCCAAAACAGCCGACATTTATACGTTGTAAAGGAGAGAAAAAAAAAGCGTATAACCCTATACAAATGTATTTTTTAGGTTTATATAGACGAGAATGCAGCGCGTACGCGTTTCTCTATTTTATACCACGTTTAAAATTTAATACGTTATTTATGTTTCGTAACCGGTAACTTTCGCTTATTTCGTTTTACTTGGAGTTCGCGTTTTTTTAAATTTTTGTTTCTCGTATTTTGCTTTTTTATCATCAATTTCCGATGTTATACGCGCCATCGCCGTCGCAAAGTGGAGTTATTTCGCGAGCACGCACATTGGAGGAAATGTCGATAAAGAGAATACATATTTGCTGGGTAATAATGGGTTTCGATTTGTGTGAAAAGCATATTTGCATTTTACTTTGAAGACCGAGTTTGATTTGATGTGAGGTTTGGGAATTTTGGATGATTGTTTGCCTCGAGCGGTCGTTTTGGAGATGTGCTTATGTATCGGTGCGGTGTTTACTTTATCTAAGAGTAGTAAATATATCGTGTCGAGTGTGATTATCTATGAATTGCGATGTGTTGCAATCAACAATGTTGGAACTTGAAATCGTGTTGTTAAGTGTAATTTGTGCGTTCAAAATAATTTTCTGAGGATTTCCGCAGTGGGTTGGAAAAGTTGAATTTGACTGGGGTATCTCCTCGATGAGGTCGAGTGTGGTGTTTTAAGAAGGATTTAAAGCCTTGGTCGTGATCTGAAAAAAAACGGGTTAATATCTTATATATTAAAAGAATTTGGTATCGTGAAAATTAACAGAAAATTGTCGAAAAATTAGTCGAAAAATCGGCAAAAAGTCCACAGCATGATCAATGGGGCAGCTACAGAGTTAATTTTCTTGTTAATCGACACCTTTATGTTCTTAGAATATGGGAAAAATATAAAATCCAAGGAATTTTGAAATTTAGGGGGTCAAATTTCGAGTTAAATTTTAAAAATTTTGGTAATAATCTATTGATGGAATGAAAATTTTGGATTTTAATTTTCGTAGTTCTTTAATGGAATGATCTTCGCCGGATTGATGATACCTTATGAAGAGGTCGACGATGATGGCTTCGTTTATAGAGCGGTGTAGAATTGTTTGAGAGCCTTCGTTGTGATCATGACCTCTATGAGCCATAGAGAGATAATTTGGAATTCGTCATGCCACATTGAATCCTCGTGACACCAAAAACTCGGTAAGGCGGTATGTGAATCCACTCGTGGGAAAGATCAATCTCGATATTTTGACTCGAAGTTGATTCAGTCTTGTGTTTTGACCGCTGCCATCATCGAATATCAACCCTTGCAGGGAGTTCGATCTGTGGTGAATCCAAGCTTCGCGATAGAGTTTCGGCGGTATTCGCGTGACGACTGTCGACGAGTAGTTTGACGAATATAAGGCCAAAGGTGTGTGCAAGACGAGGTCGCCGTATCACTCGGCGACGAGTATACCTGGCGCGATGGCTCGAGCATATAGGAAAATGATAATCGTCTCGATGTACAGGAAAAAGGCACGAGTAACATGCGAACGCGGATTAGAATTTTCGCCAGATCGAGGAGTCATAAGGGGAGAGCGCGTGTTGGGCTTGGAAGATGGGGCGAAGTCGGTGAAGGGTGCGACGTGTTGCGGATACGGATTACGATCGGTGAACACGCGAATATGTGCCATTTTGTTATTCCACTGAATTTAGTGATTTTGGCGAAATTTCTATGTAGTTGGAGGTACACGGAGGATGGTAGGAAATACAGGTGTATCGGAGGAGAAAAGCACCGGAAGTGAAATTCGATAACGTCGACTATGGCATTTTAAACGAGAACATATCGAGATGTGTAGAAGGTTGGGAAATATGAAACGCAAAAAATAAAACCCTCGACGTCATTATTTGATAAAACGTAGCGAAGAATACCCGGGAAAAAGAACATTTCCGAGGATACAGTGGTAGAAAGTTGCGGTATTCTAGAATGTAAAATGAAACTAGAGATTGTAGTGTAATTTCATTTGGAAAAGGATTAACGTGATCTTTGTAAAGTTGTAGTCTTTTCTGCGGTCGGTAATATACATTTAGGTAAACGCGACATGTGGAGGGGAAGTTAAATATCTTTTTCGGGTTTACTACCGCGGGATTTTTTCCCTTTTTTTTTTCTTCGTCGTACCAAGACATGAGTTTGCATTTTGGCGTAAATTTTGATGGGGTTGTGCGTCGATTTGGAACGGTAGCTTTGCGGTTACCTCGCTCGTCGTCTTGTTTCGATGTATACATAAACGGAAATTGAATATTTCATCTCGTGTTTGCAGGTTGTTGTTTTTTAGGTGAGCGATGTCGTTTTAAATGATTCGAAAGTTAGTCAAATATTTGGTTTATGATCTCGACACGAGGCGGTGAAAGAATGCGCGGCGGTTTTTCCCCGTCGTCGATGCTAAACGGCGGTTAAATATTTACCGCTTTTCGCGTGCTTCTTTAATCGGGCAGATTCATCGCGTGTTTATTATCTGAAACGCGGGGTTGCGTGGTTTTTTCTCTGTTTGTGAGATATCGATCGATGGTAATTGACTTGCGTTGGCGGAGGTATGAGGGTTTAATTTCGGGTAAACGGAGATGATTTGTTGGTAATACGCGATTCACAAGTGGGTAGTGGGGTTTTTACTCGATGAGTTGAAAGAAAAGCCGAAGCTTTGAAGATGCGTGAAAAGTACGAAGGAGGGGTGTTTCATCGATGGCTGATTGAATTGTGTTCGGAATTTTTACAGAGAGGGTGGTTTGACGAGTTGACGTATCAAAGGAATCTGGCGAAGAATGGTCGTCGAGAAATGAAAGAGATTTTTAAGTCGTATGTGGTAATTGCGAAGCGTAGCGTGGCCACCGCGATAATTATTTTATCGGCGTTTTGGAATTCGTTGAAGTATGATGTACATTTTGTGCTGTCATCTCGCCCTCTCGTCTGGAAATGAAGAAAAATGAAAAAAAATAACGGAAGAGGACAAAACTTGGTATGGGGGAATCATCAACACGTGGAAGTCAAATCGGATGTCCATTTTGAGCTATCATTCCCCCCTCTCCCCCTCAGAGGAGATAAAATGAAAGGGTTCGTTCGGGCGATCTCCATAACTCCATATTTTGCCAGTATGGAACAGTAAAGTTCCACAAACAGCGTTTAGGTGATTTTGTGGAGTCGACATATTTTTTTTGTAGACTCCACACTTCCACAAGAAAAAAGTTTGTGGAGTTGTGGAGTTCTGTACTTCTGGAGGATGTCTGTTTTGATGCCTGGTATGTTTTTAGTGATAACGATTGAAATTTAATAGATTGGATCGAATACTTTTGTGAACTTTATTAATGAAAGAAAAAAAAGCAAAATGAATTTGAAAACGATATTTATAACGTCTTCATTTTTACACATGATTACATTCCTCGGTCTACTCGCAATCATCTCCTCGGCGATGTCGCCGTAGACGTCTTGGAAGAATGTTGAAAAAGATGGAAGGTGTTCAACGTCTGGTAAATCCTGTGAGATCGAGGAGTCTGAAATTTGATTTCCTCCCAGTTTCATTGCCCATATTTCGGAAAAATTTCAGTCAGCTTTCTCGAAAGTAATTTTTCGACTGTATTTTCATTATAGGAAATGTCAAAATTCCCATAAAAAATCGCTTTCGAGGCGACCGGTCAAAAAGTCTAAGAAAAGAACAAAGGCACGACAAAGAAAGAAAATAACACGTAAAAGAAACGAAACAGGAAAAAGTCGCTCATCATTACGGACAAAAATTCGCGTTTAATTTTCGATATTACGTCGATGTCCGAAGTCCAAAGAGGGGGGCACCGAAGTTGAGTGGGAAATTACATCGAACGACGTTGTGTTTTTAGTTGGAAAAGCAAAAGACGAACGTACGTATTGGTGGTATTAGGTGTGTATTATGGACGAGTAGAAAGTCCACGGTGGTTTTTCGCTATTTCCAGTGCTAGGCGCTTTTTTTTTTTTTGAAATAGCGTAATAAATTTGTTATATTCGCTTGAACGGAATACGAGAAATTTTCCGAATCAACGAGCCGGAAGTAAATACTCGCCTTTTTGATTTCGGTATGTCGGCATGCCGGGCAATATGTGGAGGGTACGCGGAGTTCGTGAACGGTGAAAGGTTTTAATAAACGTCGAAAATAACGCGAAGCATGTCGTGTGTTGAATTACGTACTTTGAGGTAATTAAACGGACGTGAAACCAGTTGCGGCGCCGTGTATTCGACGAGTATGCAGTTTTATTAACATCTCGAGTCCGATTGTCGGAGAGCTGGAGTACGCGGGGTTTTAGGCGAGTGTAGATTACGTGTGAACAAGTGGGCCCGATTTACGTAGATTTTCGGTGTTACAGATCGAGAATATATTTTCTTTTTATTATTACAGACGTTGGAAGCAGAAGTTTCGCCTATCAGCGGTAACAGTGGTACCGGCGGTAGCAGCGAAAAACGTAAACTATCGGAAGATAACGAGCTTAATAAAGAATTAAAAAAGGTAAAGATTTAAATTCCTTCGGTAGAAGTTGCTATATAATATCGGCGAAGGCTGGATTTTTTGGTGATTCGGTTTTTTGTGAATTTCACGAACGAAAATCACATAGGTGCATGAGGGTGGAAGCTACGTTCCTTCGATTGAAAAAATTTCCAAATTTTAATGCCAACTGGTTCTTCAATGAGATCCTCCTCCCATCATGTTTCCAAAACGCGGTTCAAAATTCTTCGAGTACTTTGAAAAAAGATTTTCCATGAAAAATTTTTAGTGGATTGGAGAGTTGATGTCATTGTTGTTGTACGATACGTTCTCACACAAAAGCAAATGTAAAATGATGAAAAATCCGTTGAATCTTGAAATTTTTTCTGACAAGTTGTTTTTGTCAAGATACGAGAAATGATTGTTTTTAAGGCTCGGAAATGTTTGGAAAAATATTTTTTTCTAAATGCATTTTTACCACGCTGATCGATGTTTTTGTATGTTTCATCAGATTCTGAGTAAAATGAGCCCCATGTTCGCATATTTTTGCATGTTTACATAATAAACGGATATGCATATTTTGGCCTTTTTTTTTTTTGCATATTTGACCATATTTTGCTCATTTTCCTCGATTTTGACCATATTTTCGTCACTTTTTTTTTCTCAAATTACTTCAATATTTTTTCAATATTTTTCATTTTTTCTCGCTTTTTTAACCGAAAAAATTTTTCAAAAAGCAATACTGCATTTCATTTTATTGGCGGTTTTTTACGTTTTGAATTCAATGTTGAATCACTTCTCATGATTTTCTGAGAAGAAATCTCTAAAATCTTTATGAATCTATTAAATATTCTTCTCTTCAAACTTAGATCACAAAAAGGTGCTTTTTAATCCTCATTTTTTGTTCACTTATTTTTACATATTTCGCATTTTTTTAGAGCACGTTATAATTATGCACATTTTTTACCATTTTTCAATGCTTACATTTTCGAGCCTTAATTATTAGATTTAGTCATCTGGCTTGTGCCTAAAGAGAGAGCTCTATCGGATATCATAGCACTAATGTTATAAGTAGGATCCACATCAAAATTTTGACTTAAAATAATGAACGTCATATGATTAAGCCTAAATAAAGGGTGATAAGGATCAATATATGTTTTATTACTGTAGTTATATTTGAGATAATCAGGAGCCATATCATTTACCACACCCTTAGGCCAAGTTCGATGTCTTTTTACAAACCCATTTATGAGATTGAGCCTAAATATATACAGTATTTAACAGGTAAGCTGGAGTCTATCATTTTAATTTCTTGTCCTTTCAACTTCATTTTTTTTATTCCTTCAACTGTTCTCGCAATAAGATGACCCCATATTCTAAATAGCCCAAAAGCTTGAGATACCTTGTCGTTATTCGTTTTATGGAGGGAGGATCTTAGTTCCTTAAAAAGCTCCAAAGAATCATTACCATCATCTTTATCAGTTGCTTTTTTGATAGATTGAAAGAAAGTTTTATTGTCACACACAGGTTCATCTTCCCTTTCCAATAAAATGATGTACAAATTGCCTCATAACTTTTCAGAGTTTTGTAAGCATCTTCTCCCTTCAACTCCAGTAAGTTATCTCCCAAAGCAAGTATGTTGAAAATTTCAGGAGCATTAAGATAATGTCTATACTCTAAGTTAGTTGCTATCGAACTAGAGAGCAAAACATTAAGCCTTTGATGCATTATATCACTAATCATTAACACCATTTCATGAGTCAATATCCACTTCCCAAAATGACTAATGACAATAGCTGCGTGTGAGTTACAGATTACAATAACATTGTGCTCTGATTCTAAGACGCTATGAGATAGCTGGGTGTGTTTGAAGTAAACCAAGTCTTTCCACTGATTAATCCCTTGCTTGAAATTGTTCATAGAAAGAACTACAGATCTAAAGAAATTCATACAATAAAAATATCTTAAAATTTTTGGATGATCTTTCTCTAGTTGACTAAATATTCCAGCATACTCTATATTATCGAGAGGGATGTTTACTCGTTGCAGCTAACTGGATTCGGATATTTTGATAGCTAATTTTGATGCTCATCTTGAGAGACTCTTTAAGGGCTTCGTCTTGCCTGGAGTCCCACCAGTCAGCAATTACCTTACTCAAACATGGGATTAAGTAAGATGTTCCCACTTTTGCTGCAACAATTGGATTATAAGTGATCCAGTGAACAGATTCCAAATTGATCGAAAGAAGATTAATGGTTTCCAATACTCTAGATTGTCTAAACTTGGAGAGTAACTGAAATTTTTTGGGAGATTGGTTATAGAAATAAACATCTCGGAATAGAGTGTCTCTTATTGGAGTGTCTAAATGCTGAGAGGGAAATATTAATATACTATGGGGTTCTTGTTTGAGGGGTTCCTGTTCCTCTTGAAAATTGGCACCAAAAAGATCTGGATTCACAGAGGCCGGCTTTTCGCGATATGCATATTTTTGGTTAAAAGTCCTCGAATTTATATTTCTGCATATTTTATACTTTTTAAGCAATTTTCGATATTTTTTGCTTTTTTAGCATATTTGACAAATTGAAAAAAATTTTTTTCTTGCGAAGAAAAAATGAACCATTTTGTTTGAACAAAATTTGAGAAATGGAGAAAAAACTCAGCCAGAACCATGAAATTTATGACAAATTGAAATATTTAAAAATTGTTTTAAAAACCAATGTTTGCACCAATGTCAAAAAATTGATATTTTTCTACCATATTTTTACCACAATTCACAAAAACTAATTTTTGCAACGAATAAAAACTCGACCAAAAGCACATGAAATTCGTGAAAGTTGAATTGCTTGAAAAATGATGAATTTTAAAAATTGATATTCAAAGTAATATTAAAAAATCGGTGTTTTTCTGCCAATATTTTCTATAGTAAATGAAAAAAATTAAATCTATTCAAAATGACGACGAAGAATATAGGGTATGAATTTTTTATTTCTATCGCAATTCACTAAAAATTCGACTTGTAATTTTTGCATCTTTTCGGCATTCGTTCTATAACACACAATGCCCACAACCTTACCCATACGTTCCCTATATGACACTCTTCTTCTGCTGTTATTGGAGGAGTTATACTAATGAATGGAAATATTTGAGACCTGAATATATCCCATTTATCAATATAACAGTACGGGACAATAGTTTTAGCAAAGTTATATTTGTCATAGTATGACAATCCCGTGATAACTCTGTCAATATGTATATGTTTGGCAATGTCGTAAGACGCTAGTCCCAAGAATACAGATGCAGATTCAGCTGTATCATAACAAATTGTAGGTGTATATCCATATGTTTTTGATATATATTGTATCATTGATGGGAGCCTCCCGGCTTGACATAGTTGTAACACAAGTGGATACCAAGGAAGTTCATAACTAGGAACAGATGTTATCTGATTGAACACACTAGTTGTCTTAAAGACCCTAACCGATTGAACAATACTGTGGTTTATAGCCATTACAGTATTAGCTACTACCATATTAATAGGTATTCTTTTCAATTCTGTCTGCCCTATGAGTTTTCTATGTGAAGTAGTCACAATATCACCTAATAAGTTCATCCCCTGTGAGTTTAAAGGGTGCTGTGTATATCTCTCTTGTAATCGTGTTTTCTTTGATATCGTCTGGCGTATTAATTCTTGAAAAATCCCAACTACAGCTGTGATATAATCAATTTCTGGCAAGTCTAAATAGTCCCTAACTCCTGACTCTTTAAACAATGACATTGACGATTCCAGAATTCGTTCTGAAATTTTTCCTACATCACTACTCATTAGGATCTTAGGCACTTGCAAAGGTAGTTTCAAGACATTACATACAATTGGTATCTCTTTAATAGGTTTAACACAGTGAGCACACTCTGTTGTAACAGCCCAAAATTCAGACTACTACTACTATTTTTTCGGCGTCGTCGTACACGTATAACACGCTCGTTTCGAGCCTTTTTAACTATACGCGTTCATTTTCTTCGAGTTGTTAACTCGTAAAACAGGCGAAAAAATTTGCTCGGTGGAAACTTGGTAACAATGCTTTATCACGACGCCAGCGTCGCGTACATACGTCGGAAAATATGCTGCTGACAGTTTGAATTTATCACATAGAAGCCAGGTGTCAGGCTGCACGGTGGCGTAAACATCCCCCCGGTGGCGCCCCCGTCACCATGAAATTCGGCTCTGGTATATACGAACAATGGCAACGACAATACTTGTTTTTCGTTCGTCTCATCTGCGACGAGATAGTGTAACTGTAAGGCGACAAATACCACGTGATGGAGGACGTCCAAAGCAGTTTTATCTCAGTTAAACGTGATATTTTCCAGTTGCTTGTGTATTCGGTGGGTTTTCGCATTCGCAAATCCACGTGAGGAATTTATCCGATGCGTCGTTGTCGGTGTGCGGTGGACGCGTGAAAAATATACGGTAGATTGATTTTTGCGCCGGGGGGAAGGGGTGGCTGGAGTAGTGGAGGATGTAATCGTTTCTACGTTAGCGACCAATTTTTCAACTAAACGAACCGAAAAATTGACGAAAGCGGAATTTTTTAATGTGCTCGTCTCAGTGGAGCGAGTCTGGGTGATTTTGACAAGGTCGTCTTTTTTATCGCCTTTGTATCGGTGGGTTTTCACTCGCAGCTGATGTTGCGATGCTGGTATGTGTGATTTTGGAAGTTTTTTTTTCAAGTGATGACTTAAGTTTCTGGGTCGGCTGGATATCAGTTCCTTGGCGATGTATCCGTAGATATCTTGAAAAACTATCATGAAGGACGGCCAATTTTCCAGGTCCGCCAAGTCCTGCACCAGTTGAATCTCTTCTTCTATTCCTCCAACCGCAGCCTCCGCTGTGGCCTCAATTCGGAAATGTTGTTCTTGGTTAATTCGGTCCATTTTGACGTCAACAACGAAAGAAAATGCAACGAAACGAAAATAACAAAGAAAAAAAATAAACAAAAATTGTTGTGGGAGACCTGGCTATAGTTATTAAATTCACAAGAATTACGCACCAACTGCATCGGCGAAAATTCGCCTAAAAATTGACGACGAGACGTATGGGTAGATGAAAATAGCCCAAGTCGCTCTACGCAAAGCTGGTTTAATTCGGCCATCAATTCCGCCCCGACCCGTCGAGCGGTCAGCGAACGTCGATTTTTCACGTGCAGCCGGGGTTTTGTCATCTTCATTAACTACAGCTTAATATACCGGATTACACGAGCACTCGGGACGCGTTATCTTTCGAGGCGGTTACGGTTTCGGCGACTGAAAAATCCTCTTCGGCCGGAAAACAAAACCGGAAATTCGAGCTTTACGTCGCCCGTATGGGCCGAGCGGTTTCACGTAGCTTTGGTGGGCGTCGGTGAAAAATGATCGTACGATGTGCCCTATCGAGTTACAAGTTGTGTATGTGGTTGTGAGAGTGATTAAGGAGAGATGCTGAGTTTGGTACTTTTCGCGACCCGAGGTTGTTAAAATTACTATTGGTTGGAATAAACGAAAACTTGCCCAACGTACAGCATTGTTACGAATATCAAAGATGGCTGAAAGGTTTTGTTTGTATTTTAAATTGACAAATTGTAATTTTTCTTCTGCAATTTTTTACGCCGTGGAAAACCAAAATTTCACGCCAATTACGTCGTGGATTTCAAAAAGATCGACAGCTCGATCAGCAAAATGTTAATTTTTAATTTTATAGCTCGTCACTGAAAAAATATATTGAATCAAATATCGAATAATTATTTACAATTCTTTGAAAATTAATTTCATTTAATTTATCAAAAAATTTTTTTCAAATTTCGAAGTATATTCTGGCGAGTTTGAAATTCTTGAATGGTGGACGGGGGAGGGGGTCGAAATCGCCTCCTGAATTGTATTTTTATTTGTATTGAAGAATTTTGAAATTTCACAAGATGAGGTACCAGAGTTGATTTTCGAGCCGATTAAATTCATTTGGGGTGTTTTTTTAGGGCTTATTTCAAGAACGGGTGACCCTTTAATGGGGTGAAAAAAATTCAATTACCCCTTCATTAAAAAAGAAACACGTCTGAAATACACACCAATTACTCGAGTCGGGCGGATTCGTCTCGTAATTATATTTTTCGGATGGAAATATACCAAAAAAAAAACGTTCTTTTCTTGTTTTTTTTTTCCTTTTTTTATAATTCTTTCCTCCTTTTTTCGAGTTTTAACCTCGTTAAGAGGTCTATTCAGGATGTACTTGGCGTCGAATCGTCATCGTGGCCTATGAACTCGTCCCCTTACATGAGTTGAGGCGTAATTAGACGAGCAAAACTGGCGTTAATGAAGCTTTTGTCGTAGTCGACAATTCGCCTATTACCGAAGTGAGTGGTTACCAGAGGTGCTCGGGATGTGTCAAAATTACCCCCCCCCCTCCCCTCGACTTGAGATGCTTTTTGGTGTTGTGATGCTTATAAAAGGTATAACATCGCGGAAAAGTCATTTGATTCGATTTAATGAACGAATAAATCATGAAAAATTGAACGTTTTGTAATATCAATTTAATGAAGGCGATAGAAACACGCGTTTTTTTTGGTCTGGATTGCTCCGCCGTAGCGTCTCATTCATTGCGACCTCAGACGAAACATTTCGAACACTTGATCCTTACTTGGTCGTGGTGGTCTGAAGAGTATTTCCACCTGCAGAACTGACCCTCAGCATCATCGTCATTGAAGGTATCTTCATCTTGAGATTCATCATCGCAATGTTCCGAATTTCTGCCGTCACTTGAAGATTTTGGGGTCGAAGATGAGAGCTTGGACGCTCATTTCGATAGAATTTTCGAGAGACGTCAAATAAACAAATTTATACATCGTGTCCAAACTGTCGCAGACTTTCGATATCTGCTTTTGTTTTCGAGACATTAATTTCCTAATTTGAGTGAATTCGCGATGAAGGGAAAAAAATTACTTATAAATGCTCGTTTTTCTGCCGTATGATCTTGTTGACCGGGGGAGGGAGGAGAGAGGTCGAAAAGTTTCTGAAAATTTGGTAAAGAGGTGGTGAAAAAATGGCGATTTTTCTAGAAAAAAAAATCCGTTAGACTTGTTACATTATTTACAATTGTAAGAACGATCTCTCGCGATTTCAATCCGAGCGTAAATTCCATATAAAGATTGTCAATTTGCAAAGCAAACTCTTTAGGGAGGTTAAAGGCTCCTCGGAAGTTTCCTTTTCCCATCAGTCATCTTGGTGTGTAACCGCGTTATCGGAATAATAATCGGGGGGGGGGCATTGAACGCGTAACGAAGAAGCAACACCTTATCGGTTTAGTTTTTGTTTTTTCGATACCTCAGCCACCTCTTCGGTGGTTCTTGGCGCCTATTATTTCGACATTTCGTGATAAATGTCACGTATTTCGAACATACTGAAATACGCGTTTAACCTCCTCCCCCTCCCCGAGCCTCTTCACGGTATCTGGAGTCGGTAAGATGTGGAAATGTTGATATCTCGGCGCGTCGAATTTTACTCCATCACGTTCTTACCATATTTCAAACCATGATGCTTTGTACGTTCTCGTTTTGTAATTAATTTGCCGAGCAAAATGGCATTTATTCTGGTACCTTTTATAATGTCCCATTAACGCCACATATTCTCGAAATTATTCCGCTTTTTGGGGTAGACGAAAGGAGACGCCCTTTGGTGACGTTGTACGCATACAAATGTACCATCGAGAGTAAATCTTTTGTATTTGTATCCCTGTTGCTCTTAGTGTTTTCGTCGTTTAATACATTTCTTCCTGTTTTCGTCGCATTAGCATGTATTTTTTCCGTTCGCAGTATCTCGCCTTTTCCGGATATTTTTTTGTTTTTCCCGTCGTCGCTGAAGTGTACACCGACGTTATCATTTTCTCATTTAGCGTCGTTTTGCGCGTCGGTCGCGATTATGTCGCATGTACTCGACGCCCTCGTTAGCGTAATTTTCGTATCAATTGAGGAACACTTGCGAGCTCGTCTCGTGTTTCATCTCTTTGAGAAATGATTTCATTACGTCGAATAATTAAAACGTGTTAATTTACGGCGGGGAGGGAAGATGACGCGTTCTCTTTTGAGGGTTCGTGGTCGTTATCGCGTCGTCGACGAGAGCGAGAGAGCGGAATAGAGTAAATTTACGTTACGATTGCGATGTGAGGAAGGAGTCCGTTGGGTTTGTTTTTTTCGATCTCGTTTCACGTTGTTCACCCTGTTGGAAGTTGTCGTTTCTCGAGGTTTTTTTTTCTTCTTTTATACGACGAATATTTATTCTTGTAATGCGATTTAACACACTAAGATGATAATGATGAATAATAAAGGGCGCACTTAGCGGTGTATTTTTCTCGTCGCTCGGAGCTTGGTCTGGTAATGATGTGGTTTCTTTGTACGGTCTCGGATGTCTTGTTGGGTCTCGTGCTTGTCGAGCTTTTATAAATATTCATAATACAACGTTTACCGGTCCCTTATTAATTATCGAAGAGCTTTTTGTCTGGTTGGGTTTCGTTCACGTGGATAAATACGTCGGACTAATTAGCCGCGCGGCGTAAATGGCGTAATGTCGTAATTGCCGATACTTGGCGGTTTTTTTTTCCGCCTCTTAGGAGATGACGACGAGAACAATGGAGGAAAAAATGGCGAATACGCGAAAAAACAACAAAAGAATGCCCGAAGAGTGGCGGAAAGGAAAAGGGCACTTCGATTCTCGATTCTTTTATTGCGGCAAGGACTCGCAGGGTTTTCGGAAAGGTCTCATTATTTACTTAGCCATCTCCGGAGACTCGAGTTAGCGATGATTACAACGTAAGGGGCACCTTCACGTGAAGGGGTGGATTTGAACGGCGTAAGTAGCAAATTACGCCATCTCCGTCGGGAGCTCTTCGGTAATCGAACATTTCTCATGGTTGTTTTCAGTCTCGAAGTACGCGCGGTAATTGATTTAAGTTGTATTCGTGTGCCGAGAGGTTGAGATTTTCGTGCGGTGGGTTGTGGTATTCGACGAAGCCATTAAGAAGATTTGATCGACATTGATTTCCTTACCTTTTTGGTAATTTGGAATGATAGATGGAGGCGAGATTTTATGGGAGTTGTAACGTGTGTTGAATTTTTATCGAGTGCGGTTTTGTAAGATATGAGTGTGCATGTGTGTGAATTGCAGTGGTGATGTGTGGAATGGAGGGGCATAGAGATGGATGCGGTTTGTTTTTGTGATTCCGAAAATACGTGACAATAATACCATTGTCCTCAAATCTCTCAAGGCAGAACTGTGGCGAAAAAGCAAGCTCACGACATTGCTTGATATGACCGATTGTGTAGATGGAACTAAGAATGAACTGGCGATGATACCATCTCATTTGAAAATCCAGAAAATTGGCTTGATCCATTTGGCCAAAATCACCTGCTTCAGTCAATTCAGGTAACTTATGGGAAATTTTGAATACATTAATTTAAATTGTCATTTTCAAACTTTGATTGTTCAAAAAAAAAAAAAAATAGAATTTTAAAGGAAAAACATGAAACTTAACACACGTGAAAAAAACTTTGGAGAAAATTAACCATATAAGAAAAAATAGAAAAAAATTGATAAAAAAAGCTTTGGAAAATAAAACCACTAATCACCGATCCTACTTCATCAACATTCTTTAAATGTGGAAGATCTTTATAATTGTATTTTGAAAGCGACATTTCCTAATTATAGACCTGAAACCGAAGAACCATGAACATTTATTTTTTTCCAAGTTTCTAATTACGTTCATTTGAAGAATCATTCGTTCGTTAACTAATGTTCCAACATGTGGGTCAATATAACAAACCTCGATTAATAACGCCTCGTTTGGATTAAAATTTCATGGTTGAAAATCAGCAAAGCTCGTGATTTTTTTTGGTGGAAAATATTATCTAGATTTCATGTTATGCGTGATATCGATGTTTTTTTGATTTATTACCAAACATGTGGTTACTCCTTTGGAAAAATTTTCAACCGTGTCGGGTATTTCCGTCGATATCTTTAAAGTCGTTTGAAAGTTGTACAAGTCGAAAGTTTTCATTTGGCTTCCATCGTCTTCGATTTGCGTACACATCGACCACGTATCGAAGTTGCGGCGGTTTTCTCGCGGCACCGTCTACATTGTGTACTTATGTCGTCGCTGCAACAAAAGCCAACAACGATAAGAGAAATGGTAAACTATTCGTCCGTGTTTAACAATGGTAGCACCTTTGCAGGCACAGTACCATTTTCAAATTACCGTTTCATAATGTAATTCCATTGTTCACAGTCGAACGATTTCGTTAGACGAGAGATGTTTAAATATAATATCAAATTTCAATCACCATTCAAAGCTTGTAACGGGTTGCTTATCTCGCGTTCTGAGGAGCATGTTGTGTGACGTGTATCGTAAAACGCCTCCGGTATATGTGCGCCTTAAAGGAAAAAAAAACTATAGAGGAAACTGAGTCTGTAAATTATAATTACCCGATTTACATAAAATCGGCTTAAAGCTCGAATGCAAATTATAATTACGCGATGAATTTACATTAAACGAGCTTTAAATTCGTTACTCGTAAAGTTACTAGCGCTCGTCACCGGAGAAATCCGTAACGTCGTTACGGTGTTCTTGGAAATAATTTTTTAGCCTTTTTTTTTTACTGTGTATCTCGATGTCGGCCATTTGTCCCTTCGATCAAACATATAGTCTTGGCGGTGCTACGAAGCACGAACGAATCTATTACGATGGCGCTGGGGTACGAATGACACGTGTTGCTTTCCCTTTATGCCGTTTCTCTCGGTGTTCGCGTTCACGCACACTAACGCGAAAACGTTTTTGTTTGTTAACTATTTTCCCAACTGCGTTAGTATCCGATTAAACTCGTAGTACTTTTCTCCTCGTCTGAAGAAATATTAACTTGTAACGCGACTAACATATTTTCTATGGAAATAAGTTTCTGTGCTCGAGAAAGTTTTCTTTTTTATCTTCGTGGTACTTCGACGGAGTTATTTTTGCGCATTTTTTCGTATTTTCTGCGTGCTGAAGATTTCGCGGCGTTGTTGTTTAGCCTACAGTGAATAAATGGTACTAGGGATTCTGTGTGTGTTTTGTTCGATGGGTTTGTTCGAGATTGTGTGTAGTGAAAGGAATTTTTAGATCGATTTTTGAGGATACTTGGGCGATTTCCTTGGTGTTGTTAGTTATTAATATGTTGGTGTACGAGTATTCTTCTATTGTTTCTTCAAATGATGCGAAATTTTTGAGGCCAGTGGCCCCGTAAAGAGTTACCTAGTCGAGGAGAATTAAACGAATTTATTCGTTTTTATTAAATTCAAAAGTAATTCTTTGGCTTAAACACGCCTACGTCTTGAGTTCAACGAACGATATTTCTGAAACAAATTGAGCGAAAATTCGCGACGATTTTCAAGCGTAGAAATTACGTTGCGCTAATTCAACGCGAAATATATAAATTTCAAGTTATAAAGTTGAAGCGGGGATATTAGTTAATTCATATTATGAAACTCACGCTATCGTCGGCGTATTTACATATATTCTTCTCTATTCTTTTTTCCGTATTTTTCAACGTGGACATCTGCCCGAATATGAGCGGCGTCATAAACGGAAGGGCGGATGGAAAACGAACAATTTTAATCGAATTATACCAAAAGGTTGATTTCATTATGAACGATATAAGCCAATTGTTTAATGTAGCGGCAATACTTTTTTTTCATCGGTTTGAATTTTTTTTAATTATCGTTTTCCCGACGGAATAGGCGCCGAAAATATCAAAATGATCGTTTCATTAAGTAAATAACCTGCTCGTGGTGTTTTATTATGATCGATTTATTTTCGTTGGTATATACTGCCGAAAACTCGGTCGTCCACGCTAGCTCATCATCGTCTCGTCAACGCATATTTTTTCTCCGGGTATGAATTTTTTTCCAAAAAGCTCGTTCAAATCTGCTAAAATAGTACGAAGCTTGTACGGTTTATTTGACTGGTCCGCGGTTTCATTGTCGCATGCGTGAAGATGAGACCTTCAATTTCGAAGTAATTGTGATGTAGACTCGCGTCCGAATTTGTTGCAACCGGTAACGCTTTCAACTTAGCGTATAACGCACTGATTGTAAGATGACTTCGAATCGATTTCTGGACATGTACTTACTGATGGGGCTGTTATACAGTGTGTCTCAGAAATCCCGCACGGTACCTTTTATTTTTGATTGGGGGTGATAGCGAAAAAAATCCACCGGTTTTATACTTCTTCTGTGAGGCGTATTCTACGAGGGGGTCAAAATTTTTTGGACTACATACAGGGTGTCACAGACCACAAAACGTGTTTTTTCTCGAGAAATTTAAATGGAAAGGGTACGTTATTATGATGGAATCGAACACTACGCCCCAGTGTGGTGATGATGAAAAAAAAATTTTTGCAACCGGTTCAGCGGTTCTCAACCAGTTATCAATAACTCCTTGCAAAAAGAGATATGAAAAAATTTTTTAAACAAAAGTTGTAGAGCGTCAAAAATGGTTCAATTTTGTAGAATCATTTTTGCAACCGGTTCGATATCTCGCTGCTGGCAGCCGATATTCTTGTCAAAATCGTGATGAAAAAGTGTAGTCATGAAAAACCGATGACCCCAGCAAATAAGAGATAGAGAAAAAAGTTTCAAACAAAAGTTGTAGAGCATCAAAAAATATTGATTTTTTGTCTCATTCATTTTTGTAACGGTTTGATATTCACAAGTAATGCTCGAAAGCAAAGTTGCAATAA